>VZTO01017688.1:1844-15907 GCA_013400615.1 Syrrhaptes paradoxus
AGCATAGGAAGTGAGAGGAAAGTGGGAGTTTGTTTAAATTTGGCGTTTCCCGGAGCTGAAACTGGCACTCTTATCTGTTTGTTAGCCAGGTGACATGGAACATTTGTTTCTTCTGAGGCCCAGTTCAGCAAAGCATGTGTATAGTTGGTTAATGTGTGAGGGTGTTCATTGAAGTAGGTTGCTGGAAGGTAATTGTTTGTCAAATTAAGGACCACTAGCAATTAAAATAGTACTCTCGACCCCCAAAGCCTACAGCTCTTCAACAGGACTCAGTCCTTGGTTCAGTACACGATAGGTCACATCAGCTGTTAATTTTAGTCTACAAATCCTGGGGTCCTGTTTTGCTAAGTATCTTATGTATGCAGAAAATTATATGTAGTAAGTCAGTCCTTGGTGCGTTTTGTTTTAGTCTAAATAGACCATAGGAAGCATGTTCAGGAAACAGGTGGACAGAAGGATTGTACATTTTCGACTATGGACAGACAATTGAAAGCAGTCAGGTTATCATGGCTGAAGGAGTTCTTTATTGTTACTTGAACCGTGAACACTGACCAGAGTCTCAGAAAAACTAGAGACATGAAGAAATCTTCTGTCAGAAGTCAGTGTATTGTGGTGGGCAAATGATGACGGGAATACCTTGAGGTTCTTTGCAATGTCTCTGCATCAAGTAGAAAGAATACTCCCCAGAGCTAAGGATGTGTGTTTTATTACGCTTTTAGTTTGCTCATTTTTTGAGCACCTTGTGATACAAATAATTTAAATGAAGTACGGTTACTGCTTCTAGAGTGCCATCAGCTGAAAACCACAAAGGACAGAAAGAAAAAAGTGGTGTTATGAGGATCATTCCTGAAAATATTGGGCTGGCAGTTTTCATATGTTCCTCCAGTCAGGGAATATGTTAGACTACAACTAGCATGACAAAGACAAAATAATACTTTGTTAAGTAGACAGTGGGAACATTTATAGATACATCTTTCTTTCTACATGAACCTGATTCTTGTGTTACATTATGTGTCAAGATGGAAACTATATGTAATATATGCTATTATCTGATACAGGATGTTTTAGGAGCTAGGAGGCTGATGCTTTGGGTGACATCACTGTTCTTGGTTTTACATTTGGAACTTGCATATTTTGNGAAAACGATTTTTCAACCTGCTCTTGGTGTAAATGCACTTTTTATTCCTTCATTCCACTGTTTTAATTCATGTTAATGGTGATCATGGTGTTTCACTAGCTTTTACTTATGTGTCCTCTGTCAGCATTGAAAGCTGTCCTCTTGGTCTGGAGAACAGACCTGATTCTGTCCTACTCCATCACATCATCTGAAAAGGTCTGCAACAGAAATATGGCCGTTTTAACAAATTAAAGCACAATGTTATTAAGGTAAATTTCTCAAGCAAATGTGTACCAAATTGCCCCACTGTAAAGACAAAGCCATCCAAACTGCGTAGTACTAGTATCATATATCTTAAAATCTTACACTGCTCCTACTGTGATGATAATGCTTGTAGGCTTCCCAGAAATCAACAAAGGAATCAATAGTTATAACTCTTAAAAATAAAGCTGTGCCTTACTACCAGAGAAGTGAGGTGGCAGTTATTGGGAAGTTAGTCTGAGTCCTTGAAACTCCTTGGACTTCAGTGACACATTGTACAACAGTTTAATTGGCAGGGAAGGAATAAGGGTTAAAACACTTATTTTGGGCTGGACATGCAGCACTGATGGTCTCAAAGGGGCAGTTTTGCTGCTGTCGTGTTCCCTAAGATAATTGCTGTAGATTAGTTTTTGCTCTTAGAGCTATATGTACTAGTACATGTGTGTGCTTATATTACTAGGTTTCTGATGCATGTTGATCTGTATTTAGTGCTGGAGGCATGTTTCATGTTCTCAGCGTCAGATAGGAAGCACCAGGTGACACCCAAGCTGTATTTTCAGCCCTTGAAATACACACACCCCATGAGTTCATGACAAACCAGAAAGTCTCTGTGAAAGCCCACTGTGTGTTTCCTTTGGTCTTTGTGCAACAGATAGCAAGAAGCACTAGTAATGATCCTGTCTTAAAAGCTTGGAATGCATTTGGGGAAATACAAATTTATGATAAATGTGTTCTAAAATTGCATGAACACTGGGCTTATGTCTTAACACTTTACCTTTCTCTTGCTCACGCTCCATTTTTTTAAATTACTATTATTTCTAATGAGTACTGTGAATTTATCTAAATTAATTCTAAAGTTCTATAGATCTATATTCTGAACAATCTTGCTTGGTTTTTTGTACATCTTCAAAACCAATTAAACTCTTTCAGATACTTTTTTAAAAAAATCTTTTTCAGCCTCATTTGATGCATTTATTTTCCCTATATTGTCTCACTTTTGTCTATGGTTTAAAATTTTAGTCAAAGACACAACTGTTTCAGGTGGTTGATGAAAACTAATGTCATTTGTACCCCAAACATCATTCAGTGAATGGGCTTTAAACATTTCACCAGGGTGAATTCTGTGTTTTCTTTAAAAGATTATATGAATAAAAGTTACCCCTTTAGTAATCCAAGGGACACTGGTTTTACACAAATACCTAAATGCACAAATGTAAATACTAGTTTTACACAAACGCTTACACCTGTTCAGTTAGTAAACATAACCATTATTTTAAAGTTTTTTAAGACAGTAATAACTCTAGAAGAGTCTTTTTGATCTATTTCCACCTAGTTTTAAAAAAAGAAAAATACTTTTGCTTTCCTGCAAATGGCAGGAGCTGTTTCTGGCTCCCAATTCTTCCATTGGTCTAAGAAATTGTTGTTGTACCTGTTGCTTCCAAAATGGTGAAGCCAGTTCACACTTGTCGAACTGTCTTTGGATGCTGCAGGAATAAATCCAGATTATTACAATAATTTTTACCTGTTAGACAGAGATAGAACATGAAAAAGTATAAGGATTTGTACCCTAATCCATCCAGAAAGGGAAAAAAAAATCCTCTTCTGTATTTTCAAAAGGTAATATTTGAGCAAGGTTAAGAGTTCCTCTAATGTCTTAATGGTCAGGTAATGTAAATGTGGGCTCACCTAAACACTTGAAGGTGTGTTTTCTCAGACTACTTAAAATATCATACCTAGTCAGGATATAGTGGCAGAGTACATGATCTTGATTTTGTTAATATTTTTCTTAAAGGTACTTTTAAATGGAAACTGAATGTTAAAATATATACAGTAAATTTGTAAATTCTGGGTTCTCTATATTTTGTGCTGAATTAAAACTGACACAAGCTTATTTTATTTGTATTTTTTTAATCGGACATTAGACTTTGTCATCTTGTTATTAATAAAACATTCTTCAGAGCTATTTCTGGATAACAAAATAATGATATGGAATTTACTTTTTAGTTTTCTAAGGAAATGCCAAAAAGAAAACTAAACCAGATGCTAACATTACATGAACTCCAAAACATGCTAGATTTACAGTCACAGGTTATTAAAAAAAAAGTAGTCAAACTTTGGGATACATAAAAGTAAAATAAACAATATTGAAAATCTAATAGTACTTTTAATTTTTTCAAATTCTTTCTTACCTTGTTTCTTGGGAGTTTCTTTTCTTTGGAACAAATTTCTAAGTGAGATAGTATGATAAATGGGTCAGAAGTCCAGGTAAGTACAGCAGTTCCTATTCAGTGAGATTTTTGCAAAATACCGTACATACAGTCAGGAAAATAAACCAAAATGAATTCTTTTCATCATTGTTCAACTTATGTTGCATTTGTATTCTTTACTTTCTAATGATTTCTTGTACTTTATTTTTAGGAACGTATTATGGCCTTAGAAATGGTAAGTTTCTTAAATTTATTTCCAAACCAATCACAATGACATTACTGATATTTTTTTCTAAATTATGAAAAATATATTTTATGTATTTTATGTATTTTAAAAATGTATTTATGTATTTAAAAAAAAGGTTTCAATTCTGGGTTTTTAACTGTCATTTTACTTTTAATAGAAGATTTGGCAATTTTACACTACACCTTTCTGTGTAGGTTTTTACTACAGTATTTGACCATGGGCTATATGAAATACAGTGTATGTAGTTTTTCTGTACAGTTCAGTCCACATCCCCTTCCTGAGAAGAGAAATGGCTCATAGATTTGAACCGTGCAAAGGCTGTTGTTTATCCACGACTAACACTTCTAATGGTTGGGGTCCACATGATCTAATAATTTCAGTGACTGTTGCGTGTGTTTTTTACATGTTTATGCTGGGAGGTGCAGACAGAATCAGTTCATATGCCCACATCAACACTACAACTGAAAGCATGAAGGATTACTATTTTAATGATGAATTAATATAATTTATATATTAATTATATAATTTAATAAGATATTAAGTTGGAAGGACAAAAGCCTTCATGCATGTACATGCCATGAATGCAGCTGGAACAGCTGGGATGGGTCTCGGCTTGCCCTAACATTTCTGAACCATGCTTCTTTCTTCTTATGTAGGAATGTCCAATAGGACATCACACAACAGTATGTATCAGGCCTGTAGTGTCTTTTAATTGGAAATCCAGAAAGTTTCATCTAAAGATCCAGTACTGAGACGATTCCAAGGCTGCAAATATAAACTTTTTAAAATTTGCTTGTGCAAATTGTTATTTCATTCTTCCTGATTGTCTGTGCATCTCTGAAAACAGCTTCTGATTTAAAAAAATATATTTAAAATATATTCCATATTTTAAAAGAAGCTTGCATTCACACATAAAAGACCCTTTGTAAATCAGAGTGCAGTGTTGGAATTCCTGCCCTGTGGGAGTAGGGAGCTAATGCTCGTATCCAGTGTCCTGGCACTTCACGTGGTGCTGGGTGAATGTAAAGTGTTACCAGGACATTAGTTCCGTTCAGGAGTGTCTCTTATTCATGGTTTGCTTACATCACAACCAGTCAGGCATGTATTCACTGCCAGCTGTTTCTCACAAATCATGAGTTAAACTGTCTACAAATGCCTTGTCCTTTTTGCTTCCAGAGCCCTTTTGACACAGGCAGAGGGTAATTGCCTGTAAGGAGCACAACACCATGCAAACTTAATCCATGTGACAATGTTTGTTTCTGTTTTTTTCTGGAGCTTTTCTATTTTTTTATACTTTTAATCTCTTCTACTTTAAGAAGGAAGATTTGCAAGTTATTTTTCAGATAGAAGAGGAGAGGAAGAGGATTATTATAATCAATAAAGTAGAATTTTCTTTCTTAATGCAAGTTGGGAGCTAACACCTGAATGTAAATTTGTGATGCTAAATCCTAGAGCTTGAAATCAATCACTGCTTTTGTTATTGCTGACATTGGAAGATGTGTAATGGTAAGCACTGAGAGAGCAGGCAAGAAAAGCACGGTCATCTCTAAGGCAGTCGAATGCTCCCAAGGCACTCATTTTCCTTTTGCCGTAAAGTTCCTCTGTGATGTCAGGCAAGTGAACTAAATTTTTCACAGACTGTTAATTACTTTCTGTTCCTCATTTTCAGGATATCTGACTTTGTGACTTTTGAGGCCTGATTTCCAGAAATGCAAAATTTTAGTATATAGCTAAATTCAGTGGGAGCTCTGGCTATATATATCTTGCTAGGTATACCCAGAAGTTGGATGTTAGATAGCTGATAGTGAATACTTTAAAATACGAAGTGGTTTTGACCCTTATATCTGTGTTTCAGTTTTGAGGATGTTTGAGTTCTCTCTCCTCAGCCCCTTCACTGATCTTGAAAAGAAAATACACACAAGTTATACTTACGTGGTCTGAATGTGTCAGGATGAACTATGATAGAAAGACCCTTGAGCAAAAAAATCAATAAGGCTTGCTGTTTAAGGGATCTTTAAGAATCCTTTCATTTATAGTGTGTATGTCTACATAGTTGTATATCAATGCAGCATTTATAATGAGTACACAATAGTTATGGTAGTCATATATTTGTATAATTTTCTTATTATCTGTTATTTGAGTGCTCAGAGTGTGACATCAAAAAAGTACAACCAGTCACATTTTTCTGATTTGATTCAGGTTACAGAGAATGGAAAAAGAATAGAGACATAAGATATTAAATTCAAATTCAAACTCTTTTCCTCTTCTCTGCGGTCTACTCATTTCTGCCTCCTGCACATGCCAGTAAATTGTTGTAGTAGCTATGTGATGTACTCGACAACTTAGGCAAAAAAAAAAAAGTTGGGAAAGAAATGTGACAGGAGCACAGCAGATTCTTTTCAGACCTCTGGGTGAATAAGCTTTCCAGGCCTAGCTTAATCTAACTCAGTGATTTTTGTCAGTTGCAGCAAACTAGGGGGGTCTCTTGCATCATCTCTGAGCCCTGTCAGCTCCTTATCCTGTTTGTGCTGGAAGCTCCATCTCCTACCCATGACTTCTCCCTTCTGCTATACCTGACAGTTTCTTAGGTCTTTTTCCTTAGCCAACTTACTTGATTCCAAGGGAAGTGCGGTATTACCATCCTCCTTCAGGACATGACACAAGATCTAGTCACTCCCTTCAGAAACCTGAGAACAAATAGAACCCATCACAAGAAGCTTTTGGATTTTTTAGCTCTTTTCCTTCAATCCAATCAGTTCTACAATATGACTCTGTAGATAGGTACACTGCTGCTTGTTCCAGCAGGGTGCACAGGACAGGAGAAGAAGCTGGGAGTTAAGAAGGAAGAACAGGGGTACTTAGACAGACTCACTAGTGGATATAAAAGGATCTAAAGAACCAAGGGGTATTCTGGAATAATCCTTCAACTCATGAGAAGTGCCAGGGGAGTAGTAAATACAGGCAAAACTGAGGTTCTGAGTACCTAGAGATTGTGTTTTGTTTGGATATTTTTTTGGTTAAATACTGTTTAATAAATGGAATATAATTATTACATAGCTATTAACAAGTAATTTTCCTGGTTACTTTAGTAATCGAATATGTATTCTGATGTTTTGCCAGAATGAATATGATTTATCTTAAAATAAGGTGATTTAGTTTATTCTTCAGTGTAGCTTAGTACTTACAAACAAGACTTAGCTCTATATTATTTGTAGACAAAGGTGTATGATTTTCTTGGGGAAAAGTCTGTATTGTATTCTTAGATGTCTTCAAGTGAGCAAGCCACACTATCCAAGTCATGTAAGGCAAAGGCAGAGAATGGGAGAAGGAAAAACCACCCACTGTAGGAGAAGATCAGGTTCAAGACCAGCTAAGGAACCTGAAGGTGCACAAGTCCATGGGACCTGATGAGATGCATCCGTGGATCCTGAGGGAACTATTTGAGAAGTGGTGGCAATCTCGTTCCCACTGACTGGAAAAGGGGAGGCATAACCCCAGTTTTTAGAAAGGGGAGAAAAGGAATACCCAGGGAACTGCAGGTTGGTCAGTCTCACCTCTGTGCCCAGCAAGATCATGGAGCAAATCCTCCTGGAAACTATGCTAAGGCACAGTGATAAGACAGAGCAGTAAGAAGGTGATTGGTGACAGCCAGCATGGCTTCGCTAAGGGCAAACTGCATGACAAATTTGATGGCCTTCTATGATGGAGTTATAGCATTGGTGGATAAGGAAAGAGCAACTGACATCATCTACCTGGACTTGTACAAAGCCTTTGACACAGTCCCACACAACATCCTTCTCTCTAAATTGGAGAGAAATGGATTTGATGGATGGACCACTCAGTGGATAAGGACTTGGCTGGATGGTCGCACTCAAAGAGTTGTGGTCAACAGCTTGACGTCCAAATGGAGACCGGTGATGAGTGGTGTTCATCAGAATTCAGTATTGGGACCAGTGTTGTTTAACTTCTTTGTTGGAGACATGGACAGTGGGATTGAGTGCACCCTCAGGAAGTTTGCTGGTGACACCAAGCTCTGTGGTGTGGTGGACATGCTGGAGGGAAGGGATGCCGTCCAGAGGGAGTTTGACAGGCTGGAGAGGTGGGCCAATGCAAACTTCATGATGTTCAAGAAGGCCAAGTGCAAGGTCCTGCTTGTGGGTTGGGGTGATCTCAACCATAAATACAGGCTGGGAGGAGAATGGATTGAGAGAAGAGAAGGACTTGGGGGTGTTGGTTGATGAGAAGCTGAACATGAGCCAGCAATGTGTGCTTGCAGCCCAGAAAGCCAAAAATGTCCTGGGCTGCATCAAAAGAAGCGTGACCAGCAGGTCGAGGGAGGTGATTCTCCCCCTCTACTCCGCTCTCGTGAGACCCCACCTGGACCACTGTATCCAGCTCTCGGGCTCCCAACATAAGAAGGACATGGACTTGCACAACTTTTCTAATTTATGGTTTTCACTTAAGGCTATGAACTTGCACAAAGTCCACAAAGTAAACATACATATGTATATTTCTACAGTCACCTCTCTAATCCACCTTCCCTCAAAAACTGTTGCATAGCTTTATTTTTAAATTGCTCTCTGTTAAAAATGTTCCTCACTATTTTGTAAAAAATGAATTAATAAATTAATGTAAGAAATAACATATTGTTACAATTATATACTTGCCTTGAGACTTTGAATACTAAATTTGCAGATAAACACAATTAAGAGTATTTTATTGTGTATTTGTTAAAGAATATTTAAAATATTGGCATAAGAATTCATTGCTACGTAAGAATTCATTGCTAAGTTGACTGTAAGAGGCAGGTTACCAAATGTAGATAACATCTCACAGGAGAGATGCTCCAGTCCTTTAAAGAATGTTAGTTGCCCTTTGCTGAACTGTCTCCAGTATGACTCTCTTGTAGTGGGGAACCCAGACCTGGACTTGGCACTCCAGATGTGTCCCACCAGGGCTGACTAGCAGAGAAGGGCTCAGTAGGGCTGACCTGCTGACAACACTCCTCCTAATGCAACCCTTATTTTCTCCAAGTAGAAGGTTCCTTTCAGTATTGTGAAGATGTGTTCCACATGTTGCAAATATTTAACGTTTTTGCCAGATTTTAATAAGCTCAAGTCCTGTCAGTTTTCAATTAGAGAAAATAAAAATCTCAGAATAAATCTTTATTACAAAAGACTGTAGTTCTTTAGATGCCTTATTGCTCATAGTTTAACTAGGAGTAGTAATATTCAGTGGACTTCACTTTTTTTTTTTTTAAATAGCATGTCTATGTATGTAAATGTAATTTTAAAGAGAGATCCTGTGTGTTCCATCCACAGGATTCTTTTCAGAAATGTTAGCCTTTCGTCTGTGGAATGTATCTGGGAGTTCTTCCACAGAATATAGGATGCTTATGACTTGATAAGTAAGACATAGACATATGTGGTATAGCATGCTTTTTGTTTATTGCTTTATATATCACAAAACAAGTTAAAATTTTGTTTGATAGCGGACTATTGACTAAAATGTTTCTAATGTGCTGCTGGGTCCTTCGTTTTAGATTTAAATGTTTTCTATTTGATCAAATTATAACTTTAGGAACACAGACATCAGTTACACATATTGATGCTGCCATAGTTGCTTTTTTTCTCTCGTTGTGCATCTTTTGATTAAAATGGGGAAATCTGTAAGACGATTTCCTTTTTTTTTTTCCCTACTCTGACACTGATTTGCTGTGAATCCTTGGTTAAATCACTTCTCTTTGTATTTCAGTTTTTCTCATCTGTAAAACTGAATGATATGTCGTCTTTCCCATGAAGGCTGTGTTAATTAATTTTTTGTAATGCTTTCTGGAAGGCTTGGTGAAAAGCTGTTGGCATACAAAACATTAACGTAAATTACATGTAAAGATTTTTAGCCTGCAAAGCTCCAGAAAGTTGAAGATAGCATTCGTGAATGAATGACAAGGAAGTCTTTATACCTTTTAAGAATGTGTGCCCACTAGCCTTGCTTTACACACACTGTCTCTTGCATTACATTTCTTTTAATTTCCAGGGATTATGTCTGTATGTGTTTGATCAAAATCTTAGTAAATGATAAAGAACAGATTCTCAAAAACTAGTCCTGCAGACTCCCAGTAATACTAGCTGATGATTCAAAGAGAGCTGACTTGCCAAAAGACTGTACTGTCTCCTCCACATTTTCAGCCGCTAGTATGCATGAAACAACTAAAAATTCATTAAATACTTAAATATTTTTCCATGTAAACAATTCCCGTACTTACCACAGGGATGTTATGTGTTCATGAATGAGAGAAGAGATGCTCCATGTCATTGTCAACAGGAAATGAAGCATCCATGAAGCTCTCTTAATTAAAATGTGGTCCACCCCATGTCAAAAAATCTGGAATCTAAATCAGAAGTTCAGTTAGTTTGACATTTGCAATGCTTTGTTAACAAAGGTCTTTTGTTTTTCATTTAGTTTTGCTTGAAGAAAAATCTTACTAGTTAAGACTTTGATGAAACAATGTAGTCTAGAAAAACAAGCCAATTTAACTTGCATGTTTTGTAACTTGATAAATTTATACACGTTGCCTATCTTTGTAAGGTAAATTGTTTTCTTGATGTGCTGAAATCAAAAAAGGAGTATAATTGGAGTTACAGTATACGTGGAATATAAAGATACAAAATAAATTTTTCGTTTTCTCTTAAAGTTCTCTCTGTATGTAGTGTACTGCATCACAGAATATCCCAGCTATCACGGAATTTGCCTGGCATGTGAAAGTCAACAGAGAACCTCAGGCCTCTTAAGTAGAACTACACTCTGTGTAAAAGAAGAGCGTATAATCTATCAGTCTAGTGCTGGAGATAGAAGCTGACAATGCATAGTTTTACAGATGTTAACAGAGAAAGCAAAGGATACCTCTATGCATGCTGGGTGCTTCCTATTCTTGCTATTTAAGTATTCAACATGCTAAGGCCATTTACAAATAAGTCATCATAGGGCACCTTTAACATTACATCTTTCATCAGAATTGTCAATAACTGCCTGCTGACATGCATTGCAGTCAGATAAAATTACAGTCGCATTTAATCTTTTTCAGGGTGTTTGTTGGGGATTAGCTAACTGGTACTTAAGTCAGCTCTTATTTTTAAAAATATCTGTGCAATACAGATAGCCATTTGTTTTTACCTACCTTAGAAAAGAAAGCAGCAGTGTACTTGAAAGTCAATGAAGTTTGATTTCTGGTTTATGTGTTTTCAATATATCAACTATAAAGGTAAACTTAGGATGACTATATACAAACCTGCTTTGATTTTTTTTTTTTGTATTTAGCATTGCAGCTTTGAGACTAAAAATAAAATGTGTATCTGATTTTGATTTATATCTGTCCCTTGAGACAGTGTGAAACTGTCTATCACCAAGAATACATCCATATAGGAAGATTAACTGTTCACATGCAGTTTAAACATCAAAGTGTTTGTATGAAGTAATGGAAAATGAGTAATTTGTTTTATCGTTCTCTGTGAAAACATAGAACGCCCCTTTTCAAAGTAAATAATCTTTATTTTAAAAGCAGAAAGATTAGTAGCACTCACTCTATGGAAGAGACCGCTGTTAAGTAAAATACCATTAATACTGCTTCAGTCGGTACAATTAGTGTTTCTTCCTCTTATCGGTACCATCAGTGCACTGTGTCAGTACCTTCTGTTCCCTGTTAAACAATGAGCAGGCAGATGTGATTGCTCTCTTTAGGATTATTTGTATGCATTATGGCACCCAGCTTTCTGATTTCTGGGAAAAAAAAGTTAACAGTACTCAATTGCCCTCTGTGTCAGGTGCTTCTAACATCCTTTTTTGCATTTTATCTGTGTGGCTAAATCCATCTCTTTTAGTAGAATAGAGTGTAGTCATTAATGATACAAATATGGCATCTGATCCTTGTTGAAAAGGTTGCTGTGCATTTAATTAAATTGCCATACTAATTCTGTGAGCCAGTTAAAAACTTTTCTTTCACCTTTCCCTCCTTTTTTTCAACATATTCTCTTGTTGCTGCCTTCTTTACTGTATTTCCCATAACAAACTTGGTTTGTTTCTTTTCCTGTTTTTATTTGCACATCACTATCATTCTTTTCATTGGTTTTATGAAAAAGGCACACATTTCTGTCCCTGAAAATGTTAGCATGTGAGTTATTCTATTCAAATCACTTCATGATTGACTTCTCACTGCTCAGAAGGTTGTGAGAATTTTAGAATATAAAAGGAACCATTCTGGTTAAGACCAAAGGTCAATCTAGCCCAGCTATAGACATTGCAACAATGGCCAAAATAAAATGCTTAGGGAAGAGTGTATGAACAGGAGTGACGTATATTTTGTTTTCCACTCATTCATTCTGATTCCAGCCATTCAAAGCTCCGACACTTCTAGACCTAGATGTAGTTTCTACAAATTTGGAACCCTTTCACAATCTTTCTCGTTCATGAACTGGCACAGTTTTCTGCTTAAACCCATATAAACTTTTCTATCGTTATGTGACTTCTGATTTTGTGCAAGTTGGTTATTTCTGCCCTTAGGCAACTGTCTTCCTGGCTGAAGAGTCCTGGGTTTTCAAGTTACTATATTTAAGCATTTGTCTCATGGAAACAGTGCTCCATGGCTTTGATCATTCTGCTGCTCTTCTCCGACCTTTCCCTATTTCTCTTCTGAAATAGAGGTTCACAGCTTCTCTCAGTACTCCTGATTAGATCCAGTGTTGGTTTTGCTTTTCTGATTGATATTGAACACTGAGTTAGCAAGCTCTTAGAAATACGTATCATAACCTCATGGTCTACTTCTTGAGCAGTAATGGTTAGCTTAGAGCCCAACATTTTGTTTGTGAAGTTAGATTTAAATTTTAGAAATCTGAAAAACCTTTCAGAAATCCAGGTACCCTATATCATCCTTTATCCACATAATTATTGATGAAAACTAAAAATCAAGGGCTGAGTATGCATATTGAGGACTAGTTGAGGCACAGTTTATTGCTCTCTCCCCAACTCCTTCCCCTCCAAAGTACATGAAATAGAGGGGGTATATTTAGGAGACACCTGGAGAGAACAGATGATGAGCATCTCCCTTAACTCCATATACAGACAGTGTTGACATGAGGTCTTGGCACTGGAATTTAAAGAAAGAATTGAAAAATGGGATAGCTTAAGGCATGGGCTTACACTTAGTGGCCTGAGTTCCTTTATGCTGAGAACAGATCACAGGTATTCTTTATTAAAATGGGGGGAAAAAAGCAAAAATCTTTGTAGTTGGAAAAGAAATTGCCTTAAATTGAACATAGCATGCTGAGAAGCCACTACATTAAATGTGTCCTGTGTCCCAGGCAACATTATTTCAACTCTGTGGGATACCTCAGATGTATATACTTATGCAGTTCATAAATAAAATGCTTCAGCAGAATGTGTTAGGTAATATATGCTCTAAGCTTAAAATATTTACGGTTTGATTTGGTGCTGGACCAAAAAGAGAGATTGGCAAGTGTTACAATTTTGGGGTTATTTCCTGTGAGGAAGGATTTTATTTCTGAAGGGGTAGGGGAGTTGTTGATATTCAAAGTTAAAAAACTTTGTGGACATGTGTCCATCAGATCTATGTGATACTAGAATGACTGGTCAGTATTTTGTTTCATGTATAGTTAAGCTTGCATTGCTTCGGGTCTATTGTCTCTCCTATATTTCCCTGCCTTAGAAACACACATGCAGACCAGTACCAGGGACTGCTCTGGGAAGAAGCAGCAAACATTGCATCTCATCATAAATTAATGGAGTGGAAAACAAATGAACGAACATAGGGCCATTGTAAATGAAGCATGAAATATGAATGAATACTGCACAGTAAAGTGGTAAAAGGGAAGTGGTTGATTCTTATAAGAGGGAAACATTAGAGATTGATAGATACCTCTAGGCAATTTTACTTTCAATTGGAGATGTATAATAGCATTGGGGGGGGGGGGAAGGTATTTTATAGCTATAAAAACATTTCTACACTATAATCTGTGAAAAACATTTTAAACGCAATAGGTAGGCCTCCTGCCTGATTCCATCCTGAAAATATGAAGAAGAATCCATTTCACACATTCATTACTAATATATAACTGCAGGTTCTGTAATTCTATTCTGGTAAAGAACCAGATATGTTACAGGAAAAGTAATATTTTTTTCCTTATAAAATCTTATGTGAATTTTGCAAGTAAAAAAAAAA
>VZTO01017689.1:1761-19408 GCA_013400615.1 Syrrhaptes paradoxus
GGATCCAAAAGAAGCCATGGAGGTGAGGGCTTGAGCTTCTGTAAGCGTTCTATGGAAAGGTCAAGATGAAACACGCATAAATGCAATATATAATGATATCATTTTTGTGTAGCCATAGTGAAGTGGAAGAGAATTCCCGCTGTAAAAGGATACACATTTCATATGAAAGGAAGCACTTGATGTATTGCTACTACACAGACTAAATCTGTTTTGTCACATAATCTGAGTTAATTCAAACATTCATCTTTCAGGGACCATATTTATACGATTCTGTTACAAATAACCTGCAGCATGATGATCCTCACAGGGGTACCACAGGAAAGAATATGAAAGACCAGTTCTTTTACTCTACCTGCAAGGATGCTTATTGACTAATTTTCTACATATTCTTAATTTCCCTTGTCTTTAAATACTCATTTCACTCATTTGTCTCCACATGGCCAACATCCTTATGGGGAAACTTATGAAAGAGAATTAATGTCTAATGACTGAATTGTCACAAATAGCAAGCATACACGTTAGAACTTACCCTAAATTTTATGCCACTTTTGCATTCTCTAAAAGCATGCAAAAATGCTTCAATCTATCTAACTTCACTTACGTAGAACATGTAACAATGTTGGCAAGTCCTGAAACAAAAGGGCTTCTGTATAGGGTAAACATAAATTCACTTTAAATTCAGGAATAGAACCAACAGAGGCAAAAACCCCAATGCAAATGAAGATAAAACTTAAGGATAGTATTAATTTAAAGTAAGAAGAGATTCAGGTAAAATCAATGTGTATACTTTCATGCTTACAAACATGGTAAGTTCTAAAAATTAAACAGAAAAATCAGTTTAATATTCTTTGTCAGCAGGACAGCATAGGTATTGTAGTTTTAGACTTTTGGATCCCATCCAATTTTAAATTTAACTTTGCAACTCACCTTTAAAGGACCATGTACAGAAACCATTATATCACTGACCTTTCTGGTCCTCAGATGAAGCTGGCAGACTATTTTAAGTGACTTACTTACTGAAATAATTATGAAATCTGCTTGATCAGCAAGAATCAGAACAAGAACACCCTCTATATACAACACAGAAGTTCATGGCATAAGAAATTATTTTGTTTCAACAACTTGTATAAGAAGTAATTTCTGTATGAACAATGCACATTTAAACCACTGTTCTTTCTGACTTCAAGAAACCAGATCTGATAAAACACACCTTCACATTATTTCAAAGTAGTCTATACTCTACAACTTTTGAAGAGATGGTCCTACCAGTTTTAAACCATATATGAAAAGCAGTATCTTTTGTTTCATGAATTTGAAGTCAGACAGCTACACTGAATACTGACAAATTTAAACTTCAAGTAGCTCTTTATATTCAAAATAGCTCTACTTGAAATTTGAGTTTATACACTTTTTGACATTTTATATTTTTAGTCATTTGTTACTATTATTGACACATATACTATCATCTCACCTCTCTCTCTAAGTCAGAAACACTATCTTTAAAAGATGAGATTACCTTATTCCTAAAAGCAAAATTAAATTAAAAGCAAAGGCAGCATTTTTCCTTATTGGCCTCAAAGCCCTCTCTCTCTTTTCTTTGCATTGCTATAGACACATTTTCATGTATTATTTATGACTAACGAGCAGTTAAAATATAGATTACTTAATACATAAGCAAAAATTGTAAGATATTGTTCTTTATCGTATTCACTGCTGGAATATACACATACTACAACACTTACTCAAAATATATTATGCTGAGTTTAAACTGAAGAGGGAAGTGTCCATAGCAGAAATTGTATTTACATAGAAAACACCGTGAAACAAGAAATACATCTATAAAACCCCCCATGNAGAGATTTCGGGGTTTGTTTTTTTTCTACAGTCACTGATTATCTATGAACAATAAAAGGCAGCTGAGTGCAGTTCCACTGAGAGGCCCTAAAGACAGTGAGGACTTTAAATGCTAAACACTGTGCACATGGATTCTTACTGAAATTACAAATAAATTAGTCTAATGAAGAGTAGAGTTTTTTGTAAATATGTGTAAGTCGTTAATAACAGAAAATTAAAAATGCTTCCTATCTAAATTTTTCATGAAACACAGCTCAGCACTTTGTAATACTTTCCTGTCATAAAAGTGCCAAGTATTTACAATTTTCAGATGAGATCATACTCTAAAAACATTCACATTAGTGAAATGGGAAGGGGGTTGTCTGGAGGAGGAATTGCAGTACAGTTCTATTGGCATAAGCAAACCTGCCCCAATGTGCCCTGTTTCTTATTGGCCACTCCAGACCACTGGAACAGTATTTGCTGGTTGCTATGTAAACAGAAGTCATTGCCAATTCATCCCATTAATAAGAATAAACCTGGTTCTAGTTGATAAGAGAGGTTATTGTTTGAATAAAATGTGCTGATAAAATACTTCCCACAGGTAAAATTGACAGTTTTTTTATTGAAGAATGTCAAATTCGCGCCTTGCAACCACTCATTTAACAGAAATTTTTATTTTCATATAATCTGTTAGTCTTGCTTTTCAGCAGATTTCGAAGAATGATTCCTCATATTTTTCAAAGAGAACAATGAATTTGTTGAGCATTTTAATCATTTCAGCTCACAGGTTAAATAATAATTCTCAAATAGTTTTACAATTTATTATTTCTTTTTTAAAAAAGTCAGCTGGAGCAGCTGTATGTCTGACAAGCTGACTTTATGCATCTCACGAATAAGGATTGAGGGGTCTGAACTTTCAGTATTATATTTGGAAAGAAAAGACATTGTGTACAAACCTAGTACATTAAAAAGCATTGCTAAAAAGTTAAGCACTGAGATGTTAGGAAATGTCAAAGAACAAACACCTACTCTTGAGAGAATTCACTGAGCAGATAATGGTGTTTGGGAGAAGAAAGGATGGGACTGTTTGTTACCAGGTTTCACCAATATTTGCTAATGCCATAGGATGGGCAAGAGTAAAGATCTGAGAGTCTGAAAGGGACCCTTCTCTCTCCATTCGTCCTCACTTGATATATCCATACCCATTCCTGTTCCACCTTTTCTATAACCTTGGCTTCATCAAAGAACATTTGGACTTCTTTACTACAAAACATCTACCCAAGACAATTGTTAATATCTCACATCCTTTTTTATTTCCTTCTACATTAATATCTCATAAGCAACTTCTTTGCAGATTTAACACTGCAAGATAAAAGGCATTATCATTGCTTTGCAAACAGGATTGCAAAACATACTTTGAAATATTTAGGAGCTGTTTTTTCAGAGAATACATAACACTTCATGTATTTAGAGCAGTATTTCTATCGCTTTCAGTTGCAGCTGAAAACACTGACTTCAGTACTTCAAATAATGTGCTTAATTTCAGTATTCATTCAATATCATGTTTTCCATCT
This sequence comes from Syrrhaptes paradoxus, assembly GCA_013400615.1. NCBI lineage: Eukaryota > Metazoa > Chordata > Aves > Pterocliformes > Pteroclidae > Syrrhaptes > Syrrhaptes paradoxus. The sequence goes on from VZTO01017689.1 coordinate 5,172, forward strand.
TCAGCAAAGTAAGATAAGAATCCTACAAAAATCCTTTCTTGATTGTACCCCTCATCTCATTAATAAGATGGTGGTGGGAGGAAAATGTGATCATGTAATTACACACTGTATTGTACTCTTTAAGTGCAATTTTGTTTTCTACATTTTGAGTCCTTGACTTTAAAACTTCAATAATTCTTTATAACTGAAAGTATCTTTACGTTTCTTAGAACAAGCCAACAAGGTAAGTTCTACTCTACAGCATCACAGAAAGGTAAGTAATCACATCAGAACCTTTTAGGTTTACTGTAAGAACTTCTCACTTACTAAATATCCAGCGAGACAGTTGAACACTGTTGTCCTTGCCCATCTGGGTCCCATCCCTTCTACATCTATAGCTAATTCTTTAGGCAGCCCTAATACATGTTCTTCAGATTTCTTACCACAGGCCCAGTGTTACCCTGACCTCTCATTTAGTTTTCTTTGTATTTCACCTCTTTCCATCTATCCCTACAGGACTGCAGTTCCAGCTTCCTTATTCAGGCACTGTGTCCTTCTCTCCTCTCCCAGTTCTCAAAGGCTTTTTTCTGATCAGCTCCCAGTTTGCTCCTAGCTCCCAGTAGCAGCCTCTCTGGCCAATCAGTGCTGATCCTAAGTGCAGCCTACACTCCCGACCAAAGCTTCTCTTCACACTGTCTCAGTCTCTTTAGCCTGTTGGAGAGCACAGAAATCCTCCAGCCTGCAAAGGCTTTAGGCTTTGGACTGTGTTTGAGAGATGAACACAGCCAGTACAAACATAATCTTTGCTTTAGGGCAAAATTCCTCAATCATGGAACTACATATAAACCAAGGAAGAACTGCAGGTTGCAACTTGGCCAGCTCTGGGTGGATTTTCATGGGAGTGGCAAAACACACATCTCTAGCACAAAGGTTGCCCTGTATCAAATTTCAAAATATGCCCTAAAGAACTGGCAGGAGAACACATATATTACTGGGCAGCATTTTCTTTTATTTCAGGCAAACAAAACAATTTTCTGGTCATTCCTCTCTTAAAAAGAAAAAAAACCCCAAAACCCCACACCCTCAGATGTCACAAAATCCCTCCCAGAACCATTTAATTGGTTGGGACTTCTGAAGTAAAGGGATAACGCAGCCGTAGTCAGCAGGTCTTCAAAGGATAGAAACAATTAAGGGAGGTGTGGATGCCCCCAAAGAAATAATTTATGATATCATGTCATTACAGTATCTGTCATCATGAATCAGAATGCATACAGAACTAGCATAACTGATGCTGATTTTCCCATGCTATCCGTGGTAGAATTCCTGCATGGGACTGGCAGAATGAAGGAATCCCACATTCCCTCCAATATCACCTTCTGTTGCAACAGTCACCCTACTCCAGCAATAGATGGAATCAAACTACCTTGACAGAAGATGTCTGAGTCTTAATTCCCCCCATCCCATTGGATCCTACTGGTGCCTTTTAAGTTAAGCGAATATTGTTATTGTTGAATCGTTCACATAGACAAGAAGTATCACACTAGCACAGTTCACGTAGTAAATGTAATATAGGTACATTTTAAAAAGCATTATAAACTGAAGCACACTCTATGAAACAGAAGTTATTTACTAAACAATAACATATTGTGACAGCTTTGCCCCCATAAATAGAACTATGGTCAACAATTTGCAACAGTCTTAAGCAAAAAACAATTAACTTCAAATTTCAGCAGTATACCTTTTTCTGTACAACAAATAACAGTTCTTTTATATGTCTGTAAGTAACCTTCAAGGCTGAAGGGATTTGAAATCCCTTCTAACATCTAGAGCCTTCTCATCCCTCCCTGCCCACACCAGTGCTATATAGATGCATATAATTGTCTTTCCAAAAAAAACATAAAAAAACGAACAAGCTCATTTGGTACAACAAATATGAAAAGCAGAAGATAATTGCAGGACCCATCACTGCACTTCTCAGGATTTGTTACTGACATTGACTATGCTAAGAGTCAGTTCTGTTAAGTGAAACACTGCAAATATGTTAATTTAGTGTTTGCCTTTATGGTGACATATTTGTACTATAGAGTTTTGAATAGCATAGGCTGGTCTCTAGTTTGCATTCCAGTACACTATTGTTCACTACTAATAAAGGTCCTTCCTAAAACAATGGTATTCTGTAGTTTTTCCTCTCCCCGCCGTCCAGATTTTAAATAAATACAGAAGAAGAGTCAGACTGCTTTTCAAACAAGAAGTCTGTTCTCTAGGTGACAATCTAATTCTAGAAAGCAGTGTGAAATGAAGCTAGTGTCTCTAAAAATATATTATTTTTCAAGTTACTCAATACCTTCACTCTCCCAGAGAAAGTTTCCTGCTCTGGCTGATGGCCAAAGAGATTATATAGTAAGAGGCCATATCCTTTTGCCTTTCATTATCTAGGCTATATTTCATACTATTACAATGTAATCAAAATACTTCCTTTCTAGCCAATATTTGGCCCTAAAACAGACTAACATTTTTTCCATTGGTATTTTTAAGGAGCTACTCTGAAGAAAAACATCATTGAATCTCAACATTTCTTCATTTTGACTTCATGCTGTGAAAAAAATCAAAAGTATTCTGTTAGATCTATGAGGACTACCCTCAAAGGGTTCTCAGGCTATAAGGTTTCATGAAGCATAAAATTAGAAAAGTGAAAGGGATTCAAGTATTAGGTGATAGTTTGTTTTCTTTTTCCTCAGCCCAAAATAGACATACCAGAAGAGCCATTTATCTGTGTGACTATATTATTTCTATAAAAAAAACCATTCAGACACATCTAAAAAACTTGCAACAATTATTTGCCATTTGTTTTTCCTTCTTTAAGTTCCTCTCCAGATTTCTGTGGAAAAGCACCTGTCGTGGGTTAAGCAGAGGAGAGTTAATTTTTTTCCTTTCTTCTTTCTCTTCATAAATAGTTAGCAAGAAGCTATGTTTTGGATTCCTGCTCAGGAGAAAATTGATAGGAAAAGAACGTTTATAGTTATTGCTAGGATACTCTCAAGGACAAAATACACTCAGCCTCTCTCCTCTCCACNCGTGAGTTCTGGAAAAAATAAAGGCAACAAAAGAGCACAGTTCTCTTTTCAAATCAAGGTAAGAGAATCTCTACAGGACTTGCTGATGTTACTGAAGTCACACAGTGGATGTATAATTTGTCTTCCTGGAAGAAATGGGTTTTTTGATCATCACGTAGCCTACAGAGTGTTTTGTACAAGAGCTATAGTGTGTTGTGAAACTACAGCGGACTATGACCTTTTCAGAATCATTATCTGTATATATGAAACATATTTCATCAGGTACACACATATTTGCAAACAAGGAGCAGAACGGTACCTCTAATGGGACATCATGCTCTGGTTACAACCACCACATGCTGGACTCTAGTGGTACCTCTGGAATGGGACATGATGCTCTGGTTACAACCACCACCGCTAAGTACAGACTTGTCACAGTCATTCTCTACAACTGAGTGACTTCATTAAATTCTATACCACAGATGAGAAGTAGCTATAGTTGCGGTCCAGTGGAGCTACAAAAACGCAGTAAAACTCAAGTCCAGCAAAAACTGCAGAACTCCCACAAGATTAGGGGAAATAATCATATTTGTAGCTTTCACCAAGTCCCATCCATTCAACAATGCCTTGCACTTATATCCCTGACCCATAACTTGCCTTGCTTGTGTCTCAAGATATCTTTGTGTTCTATGAGGAGACTGAGTCACCAAAGGATCTCATGAGGTCAGTTGTACTACAGATTTCTTTAGTTTTGTAACTTAGTTACATCAGATAGAAGGCCAAGCTCTTTTCTGTCTACTGGCTTGTTCTGCCTCTCAGTTATCTCTCACTGATGCCTGTGTTTCAATACAATGGTTTAAGACTTGAGAAATAACTGTAAAGTACGTCAATCTGTCAGACTCCTGAAGTCAGTCTCCTAGTTTCCTGTTTACTGCACTGTCTTTATGATAAAGGGTGCTTTGAAATTGGAAGTAGTTGTGCAATATGATTGCTTTCTTGAAGCTTAGAAATATGAATAAATTTTTAGAATACTGAAATAACAGTTAAGAGCTTTCCTGTCCCTGCCTTGCTCCCACTAAACACTGATGTGCTTCAAAATCAACTTAGTATGCAACCTCCTCCTGCTTCAGTTAACTAACAAATGAGAACTCAACACTTGCAAGCAACTTCAAAATATGACTACAGAGTTATCATCAGCTTTAAAAAAGTTCCTTTGAAATGAAATCCTTTTTCTACATATTATGCCCTTCTATTTATTCAGGGCCTTGGGTGAATGCTTTAGTACAAGAGCTTGCATTATGGGCGGTACTAAAACAGTGATTCCCCACCTCGAAAAACTAGTAACATTAAGAGTAAGTTAAAACTTTCCCAGAGCTATTATGTGGAAAGACTGCATCTGTCAGAAATTAATCTCCCTGCAGCCTAGATGGTCAATCTGACAGATTTTGGTATACCATCCTTCAGCAAGCCAAGAAAACGTTCAGGTTTATTCTATAGGATCACTAAATAAACCTATACAGAGCAACCTATTCAATTGATATTATAGCTGAAGCTACCTTGCTTGAGCTTATGCAAGAAAAATGTAGTTTTAGAAGAATACCAGATGCCTGCAATATTTTAGAAGACTCAGCAGTTCTCCACCTCCCTTTCTCTTTGGCCCATAATATAAGACCTTTTTGGGAGTCAAGAAGAAATATGCCAGATTGAACATTCGATACTGTGTGTTTAGACAGTTCGGTTCATTTTGACACAGTAGCTCTTTAAACTGCCTCATAGGACTTCAAATAGATGACAATCTAATTTGCAGTTATTCATACATTTTGTTTTGCAGGCATATGATACCTCAAATAATATTGATTACATCCTAAAAATAATATGAAAACTACAGTCACTGCAATAAATGTGAAGAATGACTAATTAATGACTTTATGCAAACATTAGTATTTCAACTCAAAACCTCAAAATTTAAAAGAATATGCCCAAGTATGTTAAGCACTATTCCTATATTTTAATTTCCAGCACGTATGTTTCAGTAATCTTCAATGTCATGCAATTTGCTCCCATTGTTGCTTTTTTTTTTTTTTAATTTTAATTGAGTAAGGAAAAGTAAATAACTTTATGGCACCATGAGTGAAATTTGCTTAGACTGACAGTCATGTGCCTTCCTCCTGAGGAGATTATGCTAACCCTTGGTTCACTGCAGAACAAAGAAAACAACAAAGAAACTTCACATTTTAAACAGCCTACTGTCACCCCTAAACAAAGGTGCAAATAATTTTTTTAAATCAAATTTTACATCTGTGTTAACTCACCACTGAAATCCCTTCTAGCTTAGATAACAGGTATTAAGAATTATCATTATACTTTTCAAGACCTGAATGAAAAGTTCAATGCTATGTTTCCATTGTAGAGATGCACCTAATACACATAGAATGGATAATGGAACAATGTTAAAAAAAACCCCAACCCCCATACTCCAGTGTCTTTGAGGTTTAATTTCAAATATTCAAAGTTTTTGATGCTTCTATTCTTAATGCCCACTGAATCTTTTCACCTTTATTGATATTTAATTCAGTCATGGATTTAATCACTGTTTTCTTATGAACAATGAGGAAAAAAACCCTTTTGTTCAAAGAATTTTATTTTGCATACCTCCTATATGACCAACAATTTTGAGGGAGATTAAGTAAATAACTAGATGGTTTGAACTTTGACCACAGGGGGAAAAAAAGTAATAATAAATAGTTTTTGTACTGTTCAATACGTATAAATGAGCAAACAAGGAAATAGATCCAATATCATACAAAAGGCAGAAAAACAAGGTAAGTATGAAACTAATCCCTGCGCACTGTTCACCAAACTACAGAATTCAAAGGTTGAAAACTTAACTAGCAATAAAAAGAAACAGAGTTATTCTAAAGAACAGCAGAACAGCGATTTGATGACAGACAACACATTTCATGGATTAAGAACTTCAGATTGAGGGCAGACATTTTCTATTTGTGGGAAGACAAGGAAAATCAGCATCACTCTACAGAAGTGGAGTACAGCCTAATTTAGACGCAACTAAATGTGCTAGCTCAGATGAGACTGTTAAAAAAAATAACAAAGACAGCAAGAGGATAAAGAAGAGGTACAACTAGTCAAAACTCCTAATTGCTTTCTAGTGAAAGAAGGATCTTGGTAAAATGCCTGGCAACATATAGAGAAACTTCCCTGGTTTAACTGATGCTCCTGCAGCCGAGTTTCCACAGCCTGCCTGGTCTCCAAGTTATATTCGAAAACCAGACCAAACCAGAAGAAAAGAAAAAATCCCTAGAATTAGGTTCTGGATGTTATGCGTGTGTGGGACTATCTTAGACTGTAAAAGAAAAAACTTTCTGAATACCCAAATGGAAAAAAAAATAGGGAGACATGAAAACTCTTGGTAGACAGATATAAAGGGTTATGATTTCACTTGATTTTTCAAAGAGATACTTGCCTTTCTGTGAAAAGAAATTGCTATTTCTTGAAATACAGGTTTTAAGAAAAGGGGAAAGAGGATAGGCACAGATAGTAATGTTAAATATTCTTCCATCAGGAAAAAAAAAAAGGTATAGCTTGATTTTTTTAGGTAAACTACTAAAGTCAATTTCTAAAGCAGAATTCCTCATTAGTAATATAGATAAAAGTATACGATAAAACACTAGGAACTTAATCTCTTCTGTTGTATGTAATGGTCATGACATCTTCCCTACAATGTTCTACCTGTGTTTAATCAGTAGAAATAAATAAATTACATTTCTGTTGAAAGAAAGTATATAAGCATGTTGTTGGCACAAAAGGTAGTCCGATTGTGTCCTTCTTAAACTTGCTCCCATAAAGCTCTTTAACTCAGTTTCATCACTTATTATAAGAATAAGAGAGATAAGAATAAGATTGTCTACAACAGTGGGAGTCCTTAAAGAGATGTCAAAACCAGACTGAACTGACAATAATGGAAAAATCAGGTATGTGTTTCCTCCAAAATACNCATTAAGGGTAGTGGCAAAAGCCTCTCTCTAGCATTCTTAAGTAGTGGCTGTTTCTTCAGTTCCTTCATTTCACCCATAAATAGCATGCTTGCATGTACTGTAGTTTTCTTGTGCTGCCAATTCACAGAATGCCTTAGGGTATATACAGGAAGATGCACGCACAAGGTCGGCAGTTTGTCATGTCTCACACTGTCGGATATTTGCATTCCAACAATCTTTATTAGGTATATCAAGAGAGCTTTTCTAAGGCATCAAAAGTTACTTATTTCACTCCTGGCACTCCTTATCTAAGGAAGCTATTGCAATATTCTTCATGGGAAAACACAGATAAACTGCCAACAGTACAGCTACAGTGTTACCGGCTACCACTATGCAATTTCCACTGCTAACTGTTAAAATTAACTGTTAAAAGGTGGCATTTTACTTTCAGCTGCAGTAAATTAGATACATTATTCTAATCTACCTACCTTAGAAATAGCCCTGCACTTCTTAAGGCAGCAAAGAGCAAGCAGGCTATTTCCAGAACAGTGTTTCCTGCTTCCAGCTTGTTTCTCAAAAACTCTTGCTAGCTGCAAAACCAGTCTTAATAGAATATCATGTAAACTGGGTGCAAATAGAACTTAAATTTAGTGAGGACTTCAGTTTCTAGACTATCATGCTTTTGTTGCCCCATGCTTCTTTTAGGTATATAAACCTTATTACAGCACTGAGTCAGGTTTCCAGTTGTAATAATTCCTGCTCCAAATTTTAAGATTATATCTTTAAAAACCAAAAAAAGGAAAATCTTTAGGTCAGCTAAAATAAGCTGAATAAGGAGAATTGTCAAGGTGCTGTATAAACCAGAGTCAAGAAAGATTTGCCAGGCAATATGTTTCAGTTCAAAAACAGACTTCACTGAGTTCATGGGAGATTCATACCAGGTACTACAAAAATTATCTGAACATGTGCCTTTCCTGAAAAACTAAGTTAAATTTTGTTTTCACAAAGATTAGTATAAATTATCTTCCTCTCACTTGAAAATGGAGGACCAGTAGTCTAGACTGAATAACTTGCTCTAGGAAAAAAATTAACCTTTTAGATTAAAAGAACTTCAGTTCTTCTATTAAGATATCCAAGATAAAGAAGGGAATCAAATACATAGAAGCTTTTCAGCAACATACTTTTAATAGATTGTTTCTGATTTCTTAGTGTGTGATCCCGTGTGATTTTGGATATTCATTCTATAACTTAAATACTAAACCACTGCTAGACAATGCTCATCTTGCATCAACAATATAAAAATACATTACTAAAGATAATATCCGCCCCTTAAACCCAACTTTCACACTCCCTTTTCCACAAAAATTTGAAGAATAGATACTTTTTCAAAGGTTACCTCAAATATCAAATTAGCGCTTTTTACAGAACTAAGTAAAGGCAGGAGGAACCAAAGGACTGCAAACCAATATTCTCCTGGCTATTCTCTTTGCTCTGTCATGTGCATAGCATTCAGTTGTCTTAATCACACATTTGTACAACAAAAACGGATAGAGAACTGCAGCAAATTTCCAAGCCCCTGAAGAACTCCATCTGTTAATGTCAAATTTTCATTTGCAGCCTAAACCCCATATAATTGCTCTGAATCAGGCATGAAGAACACCACACAAATTCTTTCTAAAGTGAAAGGTTATTACAGTATGTACTGGTTCAATATCCAAAGGGTCTGAAGTTTAAATGTGTATATGATACACTAAAATGCTCTTTCCAGAAACAGAAAAGGTATGGATAGCATTACATACATTCAATCTAGAGATGCTCTTTGGGACAGCAATGTCCACTTTCATATCAACATTTAACCCCTTTCCTGTTCCCTATTTAGAAAGCAGTATTTAAGTTATAGGTGAACAAGTTAATCTTTGAGAATGCCAGAAGAAGAGAAAAGTGAACAGTTGTCGTTCTATGAATAAATAATAGCGCAGCAAATCAGAATCATCCTTGGGATCAAAATGGCGATGGAGGTACACGCCACATTTCTGCTACAGTTTGAACTAACTGGACATTATATAATTTAGCAGCCTTAAAATAAATAATATCACCTAAAATATCACATATAATAGAAGCTACATACAAAAACCTGTAATATCTTTTAGTCAGTCAAACTGCACTACACTAAAATCAGCAGAGCAGACTATATGGTTAATTGAAGCAACAGTTAATTAATTCAGTCTGTGTTTAAAATGCAAGGTATTGAAGTGCAGTCCAACCTTGTGCTGCAGACTGATGCAGTGGACCCACCTTTTACATAGTCAGGAGTCAAAGTCTGCTTTGAATCATGATGACTACATTTACTTAAAGGTTACCTATTCAACATAATCCAGCTACGGAAATTTTAATATTGCATCTTCCATCTTAATCAAAAGCATTTAATTTCTGTCCTCATGTCATACACCTGAAGAACAGTGCTTCTGAGGACAAAAGGTGTGAAGGAACATAATAAAGTAGGCCTGCTAAAGCTATTAAACTGGGGAAAGCCTTCGTTGAAAGGTAGCTTCTGCATCAGTTTATATACGAATTAGCCACAGGTGTCAGGCCAGCCCTGGGTTCTGGAGTATCATGCTATGTAAAGTCACACGCATTCAGTTTTCAAGTTACCAATTATTTGGATTACAGCAACAGTGGTGTTTCCTCTATTCAACAACACATTGAGTTAATCTCATTTAGGTTGTGTCTCAGATTTTGTCTTTTTTTTTTTTTTAAGCTGAGGAGGGGGCTTTAGTCAGTGATTTAGAAATCCTTTTCAGAATAGATAGCCTGCAACTCTGAATCACCAGCCTCTGAATTTGCAGTTAGTAGCATGTTCCAAAATTGCAATGCCTGGCATCTATAATAATTCCCCAGTGAACTGCAAATCACAATCTCCACCTACTTCCTTTATAGGTAAACTCTCCCAAAATTACCTCTCAAGGGTTTTGTATAAAACAGGCTTTTATAGATTCCTTCTGGCCACATAGCAAGCCTGAGGAAGCTCAGACAGAATCAACTCTCTTTCTGTCCCAACCCTCCCTAATTAAATTTGAAAGCCCTCACCAGGGGCAATGCTGTTATGGAAAAAAAGCAGAAAACACAGTAACATTTACCTCTGTAAGGCTAAGTGTTTTCCTTTATTCTTCAGTCCACAAGAGACTCACTGTACCAACATATCGAGCAAACAATAAACTGAGAATTAAGTTAATCTCTATTGTCCTAAGGGACAAAGGACTGAAGTCTTTAGATCCAGTCAATATCGACATTAATTGATAATAAAGACTGTAACATACAAATGCTCTCTTCAGTGTATGGAAAAGACACATTAAAAAAAAATTAAGTTCAGCATTCAAGTTTGAATTATGTTATACTGCTTCTTAACTATGATTCAAGTTCTCCATAAACTAACACCTGCAGAATTCCTTCTAGCAGCAGCAATTCACAAGCATTCTTAAGGAAAATATGCAACACTGAGAGAATAAGCTTTTTTTTGCTCTCCAAGTGTTTTCCTTTCCAAATTCGCTTCACTGATGACTGGTTAAGTATAATCATAGTTTAGGAAACATAAAAATCCATAATTAATTAATAAAGCTGTTAAAGGGCAGAAACAGAAATTAAGATAATTTCCTCATTTTTAAAAATCAGTTTGGAACATTACACCAGCCTCCCACTATGTTATATTACACACAGTATCAAAATTAGATGTCTCAGCTTTGGGCATGAGAGAACTCAAAGAACTTAGGAACATAAATCCTATTTGTTGATTATAAAGGAATTCACTTTCTGAGGACTCACCATGCAGCAACTGTGAGAAATTTTCTATGGATTACTCATTCCAAATAACAGCAGGCCCTCAAAAAAAAAAGTTTAAAAGTTATATTTCCCCACTTTTTATTAATATCTTCAATCCTACATAAGAACTACCCTGGAGAATTTTTTTGCCTTTTTAAAAAACACTAACACACTCAGTAACTTGTTTATCTGCTTAAGGCACATATCATTTGGTCACTGCAGATTTTAAAAGGGTTTGGTTTACACTGCTTGTAAACAGGCTACTTGATAAATAGCTATGTCTGTTATCTTAAAGTAAGTCTTTATGGTTTAAAAAGTAGAACATTCTGAGTGAAGGGGTTTAACTGGAACCAAGAATTAATTTTGCCAAGAAGCATTTAACAGAAGAAGCCAATTTTATATTAAGAATAGGAAAATCGAGAAGCCACATTTATACCTTACACTGCATTTGGTAATTTAATACCTATATAATTTCCTGTTTTCTGAACTAATTGGTTCAGCAAGTGTTTACATTCATAACTAGCAGAGAAACAGATTTCTACAAAGAAGGGAGCAAATCAGAAAAGTTTTGATGAGCTTCACATTCCAATCTGATACTGGGATAAGAATTCTAAGCCAGCATACTTTTTAATCATCCTATACTAGACAATAAGAGAAATTCACTCTTCAAACACTTAAAATTTATTAAAAAATTAACTTACATAACTCAAACTATGCACATTACATTACTTCTTTTTATCCAGGACTATGCTTTAGCTGAAAAGAAGCATGTCAACTTACTTACACATTACCTTTGTTTAAATAACTTGGGGTTTTTTTCAGGGAATAAGGTAGAAACTAAGTCAGTTCACATTCAAGCACAGAAAATTGTCATTATGAGATCCATGTTTCGACTTGATCTCTGGGCTTATGCATGGTATTACACAGAACATCTCCGTGTCCGCTCCTGGCCTTCATAGTCAAACACAGGCATGTAGCAACTAACTGTAGCAATGACTTACTGACAGCAAGTCTACCTTGAAAAACAAAACAACCCAAAGAACCCTTTTTCTTCCTTCTAAACATGACACTATGATTGCTTGTCTTAAAGACTGAAAGCATTTACTTACCTGACTGATAACAGGTAATGTTTTGCAATGTTTTCTAATTTGACAATGAATAGGAACTTATACCTACCTACAAAAGAGAGAACAAGAATTTTATTTATTGATTTTGCAGGTATTTCAGAGTACTCCATTGTACTGTAAGCAGCCCCATTTTGGTTAAGTGAATGCACCTGTTAAACTAATCAGCAGAGAATGTATATTTCTGTTGAACTGGGTTCCACTTTGCTATCTTATTCCCAGGAGGAAACTTTGTGGGTATTGCACTGAGCACCCTTGTGAAAGTTTATTTGAATACAGCTTGTTATCCTGCATGAAGAAGTGTGCTTTGACTCTTAGGATTTCAGGGTGGGTTTTTTTTTTTTTCCTACCTCCTGCCTTTCCTGCAAAGGTGTCATATAATGGTTAGGATTGCAAAGGACCTTAAAAGATCATCAGGTTCCAACCCCCCATAATACAGAGGGACACACTTGACCAAAGAGACCCCTCTTCCCCTTCAGAATCAGCTATTTGGAGAACATACACCAAGGACAACAGGTTCTGATAGCATCTGATGCTATACCTGGTTCCTAATTATTAGTGTATTAGTACTTTATCCATTTTACCAATATGTTGCAGGGAAAAAAAGATAGTGGAAGAGTGAAATGCTGAGGATGCTACAGTGTGACCAAATGGTAAACAGTCTTCTATGAAGCCTGTTATCAAGGTGCACTTGTCAGGACTAGTCTATAGGAGGAGGAGTCCCTCAGTTCATGTTAGTTCAGTTAATACATACCTCAGCTACTCACATGGCAAATATTTAAGTGGTCTTCCCATAAGCAATGATTTACTGTAGGGCCATGTGTTATCTTAGTGGCTACATTTACCATGATATTAAAAGAATACATAGGTAGTTATGGCTGCCTGTCAGTTGTACCAGAAGTGAGAGATGGATTCTATTTGTCTAATCCTTTTCCCTTGACCACTTGAAAAGCACCACCGTACTAAATAAGAGTAGATAAACAAAAGCTGTTCACTTATTATTCAAACTGTTTATAAAGCATTAAAACGCCTAAATGAAAGGCACTGCATAAATGCAAAGTATTAATTATTTTTATTACATTATTGCATGCATGCAAGTATACATTATTAATAAGATGGAACAATGAATCACTTTGATATGAAGCAGCACGTTAGTATTAGGCTAAAAGAAACACGTCTTCATAATAGACTCGTTGCACAAAAATTTTAGTCCTCTACTTGCTTTGACCTGCAAGTAGCTGAACAAAACCCCAGTGTTTTAGGAGTGATCCTACCTGCTAATTACCTCCAACCCTCAAGCATTTTAATTTATCACCCTTTCCCACAGAAAGTCTGACCTATTCGAGTTCACACTGCTCCTAATCTTGAGTTGTGTGCTCATCTACACTGAGTAGTATCACACTAACTGCAGTGTATTTTACTTAAGGAAAATAAAGTTCTTGGTGTCTGATCTACATAAGCACTTCGACATCTAGTACTTCAGCACATCAGATAAGATACTTCTATGCAGACATTTGCCCATTCTGCAACCTAAAGGTGTGTTGTATACACATGTGAAATTATCTACTTGAATTATTCCTCATGATTTATTTCACAGAACAGCATTTTTCCTCTGCCCAGACTACCTTGGTGTATATTTAAGAAGTCTGCTCATTTCCTGATTTACAGAAACTTATCATATGGATATTTATTCAAGTTTTCAGTACTTAAGCAAGTCCCTTCCTATTTGAGTTGTTTGTAATTTTTCACTATTCCTACTGATCAATTCTCCTTTCGCGAATTGCCTCAGATGAGACAACGGACAGGGGCACAAAGAAGCAATTAAGTCAATTTCTTACATTAATTCACATAAAAGTTTTCTAGAGGACAAAAGCTAAAACACAATTAAGTGTCTAATAGGACACCACCTCAGTGAAGGCTTACTCTGTGCAAAGCTAAATTTCCAAATTCTGTTCATTTTGGTATCTTAAAAGAAATGTTGTCTCCTCACAACATAACTGCAGGTTATTTTTCAATAACCAAAAGTGTAAAAAAAAAATAAATCTTGTCATCTTCACTTCTTTCCTAATGCACAACTGTTGCAGTTTGACCTGGCTAGCATTAAAACACCACACAGCCACTCACTCACGCTTTCCCCCTCCCAGGGATGGAGGAGAGAATTAAAGGGGTAAAGGGAAAAGATCAATGGGTTGAGAAAAGAATTCAATAACTAAACTTACAATAACATTGAAAATGATAATAATGATGGCAACATATACCAATATACAAATGAG
>VZTO01017691.1:0-58307 GCA_013400615.1 Syrrhaptes paradoxus
CTCAGGCTGTACCTTCAGAAAGTGGATGGATGAAGCTGGAGCTAATCACAGGAGTGGAGCGGCATCCGTGACCCTCACCTGGGAACCCTTCTCTGGGCTACAGGTGCAGAGCTTCTGCACAAGACTAGAAATGGAGCCAGAAAGGGTAAGCCAGGTTTGCTTCACTCTCCCCACCCACCTTTACCCAGTGCGTGGACAGGACACAGCCTGGGGTGTACAAAACCCACAGTCATGGGGGACAGAAGTGAGGGGCAGTCACACTGCTGGCACTGTAACATACCCAGGCAAGATGGGGACCACCACCAACCAACCATTTGTTGAACAACTTCTGAGATACCCATCATGGGATATGAGATACTCACCAATTGTGAGGAGTTGGTTCCTATCCATACGGAAAGATCCCAGGCTGCAATTCCTGTTCAACACCCAATGATCAGACAACTCGAGTTCAGTGAGGGTCTCCAAGCTTCATCCGGCATGTGCAAAGGGGGCACATTCATCTTCCCTTTACAGGGCTTGACTTCCCAGAGGAAAGGGCTGTTTCCCACAGCACCTGGGCCAGTCCGGCTCCTGGATCCCCAGGGGCTCCTCAATGCTTGCGTGAAGTCAACAGCATGGGAAGGGCCCAGACGTGGTGTGGTGACAAGGGCGCTCCGCTGACATTTGCCCGGGGAGCTTATGAGGCTCAAGCAACAGAAACACTGGTCCTAGTGGGATCATGAGAAACCATTTCTCTGCGCTATTTACAGCAACCAAGGGCAGATTTTTTCCTTTTGGAAACACCACAAGGAGGATGTTTCTCATGGCTGTTGAGAAAGAGGGGTTCCACCCTGGGGGAATAGCATGGGTTGGGGTGCGTAAGCTCGGGACAGTGAGGCAACATTTCAAAGAGAGGCAAGGACACCAAAAACGGAGTTTGGCCACTTCCATGTCAAAGTGCAGGGCTGTTGGCACCAGCTCAGACTCTCGCATGTGAGAGGAGCATCAACAGGCTGCAGAGATGTCTAGCGAGCAGATGCACCAAAAGATGGCTCCTCTCCATGTCCAAATGCATGGCTGATGGGTCTGGGGCACACGACTGCTTCCCCATCCCACAAAGTGACTGATGGGGAATAAAGAGGCTGTAAGAGGTGGGCTTCCTACCATGCTGATGGAGCTACAGAACCCAAAGGGTTACCCAAAGTGCTCAATATCTCCAGAGCTGCAAGCTTCAGGTGGCATGAGAGGCTCAGAGGGCTCCATTTTGGCCACAAAGCCTCCAGACACACTGCAAGAACTAGTGGAAGAGATAAAATAGCACACTGAACCAGATTGGGTCAAATAAACCTAGACCCATGGAAATTCCACACTGTTAGCAATTTGTGGAGGCTGTTGGGCTAAAAGCCCTGGGAAGCAGGGCCCAGGAGATACACCTTCTGCTGCAAGCTCAGAGCAAAAGCATAGCTAAAAAGACCTGCAAAAATAACGTCACCCAGAAGCCAGACAGCAGGGAGAGGAGGGCATATGTCTGCAAAAAATGCGGAAAGAAAATGGAGCATTCATGAGAAGAGCAGCATGGGCAGAAGGCTGAAGAAGTGCCTCCTTTCCATGTGCAGTATTCCAGTCCCTGTAAAATCCAAGTGGGTTTCATCATCAGTGTAACCAGCTGTCCTACAGGTAATCCACCACCTTCCTCCCCTTCTCCACAGCCACTCTGGCCCCTCTGCGTCAACCAGCTGACGGATGTGGTCTGTACTATTCTTGGCACGGGCCCCAGTCGGTCCTGGTGCTTGCCAACCCTTTATAAGTCCACAAAGCATCACTACGATCCCAGTTGGCATTGATTCTTCCCACCACAGGGCCAGGCAGCCTCTCTCAAGGCCCCTATTGAGCCCTCCAGGAAATATCCCGTGGAGAACAAAATGAGATGCCGAAGAGCTGAAGGATTTCAGCTCTGGCAGGTCCCCAAAGTTGGGAAGTAGAAAAGTGTTATGAAAACACTCATCAGAAGGCGGTGAGAAATCAGACATAGGTCACTTGAACTCCAGTCCTGAGGAAAGGGGTCAAGCCCACAGGGTAAAGCCCAGGCAGATGGGAAGAAGCCAGCAGAGTTTTTTTGAAGGAGGAATTGCTTGGTTTGTTAATTTGATGACATCTTCTAGACTGGGTCATTCCTCCACTTGGGATTACAGGTCTGGACCCACTTGCTTGCTCAGCAGGGACGGCAGCACCTCTCCTGCCAACACCACAGAGCAGCTCATGGTTGTGTGTGACCCTTAGATTTTGGGCATGGGCCACCCAGCTGTAGCACTCTCAGGGGATTTTACTGGGTGAAGCACAAGAGCTGCTTGTCTGTAGGATGGTGCAAACAGGTCAACATGGCCCAGCCCAGGAGACTGGGACTGTAGGTCTGGTCTAAGCAAGCTCCAGTATAATGTGAAACTCCTTTTAACACATATTTTTGAGATTTGTGGAGTGGAGTTTTCTGACTGCTGTTTGATGGCCTTTCACAGATGCCAAACATCTACTTTCAAAAGCAGTTGATTTTTAAGCACATTGTCTCCCAAGAGAAACTTCCTTTTGAAAACACTCTTCTGAAGCTCTTGGGGAACTTGCAAGATGTTTTGCTTTTATACCACAATTTTTAAAGAGCCCTTAAAGGAGGAAGTGAGGCAAGGGATGAGACTTCATTAACTGATTAAGTTATCAGCCATCCTTCCTTGTATTTATTTTTTTCCTGTGGGGGAAAAAAAGTCATTGGAAATGGTTTTGTTTTGTTTTATTTTTTGAGAGAAGCACAGCATCACTGGAGATGAAAGAGAAGTATTTGTTGGTTTTGATGGCTCACGTGTGTGAGCATCCACTTTGAAATCGTGGCCTTTTGAGGATGGAATAGGTTGACTCCTAATAGAATGCTGCTTTCTACCCCAAGGCATCCCGAGGGAATGCTTGGACTGGTTCTGAACACAGCCCTGGAGACTCTCCGCAGACAGCATCTCCTTGCACATCCCCTAGGAGGTCACGCCATCCAGGTCCACGCAGCACCACTCATCAGGCAAGTTTATTCTCCCTCTACTTCCAGCTCCAGCTGACCCTGGAAAGCCCAGCATCCTTGTGAGAGCTACTTCTTGGGAGATTTATGGCTCGGCTCAGCAGCCATACGCAGTTCAGAGTTTGCATAAACGCTGGGCACAGCCCCAGCACTGGGTGCTGACTCAGGCACCCGCCCATTCGATGCTCCCACGTCACCAGTTCAAATGAGCCTTGCAGAGCAACCGCGCTGACATTTCATGCTGTCATTGACTGTAACAGGCACTGGAGCGATCAAAGCATGGGGCTGCACATCCTGGCAAGAAGGGGTTTTAAATCTTCCCCTCCCCAGCCCCTGACCTCAAGCAAACACAACGTAATTGGGTTGTCCCAGTTGGCGATGGGTTTGATTCATTTTCCTGGGGGGAGATCTCTCTGGCTGTTTGCACAAAGAGGCTCTGCAATCCTAGCTCAGTTTCCAGCGCCTGCAGAAGGACCAGCTCCCCGGACCCCCAGCTGCAGCCCACCACTGCCTGCCAGGCACCGCTGGCCCCGGGGATGACAGTGGGTCAAAAGGCTGATGCAGAATAATGGTCACACCTGAGCTTCAGGGGGAAAAAAAATGTTCTCCGCTGCAAGAAAAAAGCAAGTGTGAGAAGACTCCCAGATGAGGGAGAAGAACATCCTTGCTGCAGCTGCTGGAGGAGAGGGTAAGGGGAATGAGATGCTGTATATCCCCCCCATTACGGAGCTGCGCTGCGGCTCCATGGGTGGATTCATGATTTCCAGCCTGGGCACTGCTGTTACACACCGTGCTCCAGCTCAAGATGGGGATTAATTTGCAGCCTGGGATGCTAAAATACAGCACAGAAAGGCTTTTTTTTCTATTTCTTCTTACCCAAGATGTCAAAAAGCCCCATTATTTCTTAGCCATGATGCACGTGGTATTTAATTTTGTACCGCACTGAGGGTTTTTGGAGCTGCCAGGTTCTCACGACCCCTTCGTGTGCATCTGTATCTCTCTGTTCCCCTCCTGGGAAGCCTTCCTCTCTTTCCTGAGAAGTGGAAGCTGCAAATGCTATAGCACCATCTGGCTGCAGAAGAAAAATGGGCCTTTCTGCAGCAATTAGCCTGATGCCCCAACTCTCCTCACCCTGCATCTGAACAGACCCTCCTGCATCTGCTCTCCCCAGCCCTACCTCTGTTCCTGGAAATTCAAGGCACAGCCGAAGGATGTAGCCCTGTTTATGACTTGTACCAATGTGACAGACGGCTGCTCAGAAACCATCTCCTCCGTGCTGCTCCTCATATGCTCCTTGCCTGCGTTTGAGCATGTTTGGGAATAGTTAAGTAGCTGTCTTGACTTGTTTAACTCGATAGCCACAGACATTTCACGGAGCTGCGGGGGGATTTATGTCTCAATAATGCACTAATGTTTGGTAAGCATGGTGGTTTCGGGGAGATTTATGTCCCATCAGCAATCTCAGAGGGATTTATAGCGCCCGTCAGAGGTTAGGGTTACAGGAGGTGCCGTTTGAGAGATGCCGAGAGCCCCGGGTCTCACCGCTCAAGGGTGGTTCCTCGGAAAAACCAAGTCCTGGAGCATTGTAGGCTGCTGACATATTGCCCCGCTAATGTTTTTCATTAATAAAACTAAACACAAGGGCTAAGGGAGCTGCCTGGTGATGGAAAGCATTCTGTAATGCGCTTCCCTTCTTCCAGATCTGTGATGGGTGAGAAAGGGCAGTGGGGAACCCCCACAACCCAGCCCCCAGGAGAGAGGCCATGCCCATCACCCAGCTCACCTTCTCTCTGGGTGACAATGCTGATGCCACCTCGTCCTTTGGAGCCACCCCTCAAAGGGTCACAACCGGTTGTCGAGAAGAGCCCTGAGGCAGCAGGAGGGTGCCTGGAGGAGGGATGAAGGCCAGGAGGCAGTGGTAGGGCTACAAGACATCCACTTCCAAGAGATAAAGAAGGACTGTGTCTCCCAGTCGGTCTCCAAACCCTTGAGTGTTGCAGGTGGCTTTTCAGAGCAGTCCTGGAATGACAGAGTTCCTGTGTCAGGGGACACTACCTAGGAAACAAGTCCTCATCTCCAGCAAGTTCGGGAGATCTTTCTCTCTGCTGGGAAAGCCTCCCTAACTGTTTTTTAACTGCTAGAGGTTTGACTGGTGTCTTTGCAATTTCCCAGTCAGAGGTTTCCTGACAAAAATCAAGACAAAGAAATCCTTGAAAGTACAAGGGGAGGTGGGAGGAGAGATATTTTCCCTTTGTTTAGGAGAGCTGGCAAACTCTGTGTAAACTTCTCAAAGTGTGATAGACCTGTGAGAGGCTCAGTTGCCCTCCAGGACATGAGCCCTGGAGCATTGTTCTTCCTTGAGTCTCAGCAGCTGATGTAGTTCCCAAGACAAATTTCTTTGGGTTGAAATTGTTCCCTTCTGGGTCTCAGCCTAGACATACATCATTAGCAAGATTCATATGATTAAACTAACTGTAATCAAGTGATCGGTTTTGCAAGAAGCAGGCGCTGGAGGGAGAAACAAGACTCCAGAGCAGAGTGTTGGAGATGCTGAGCTGAAGGACCATAATGCTGGGAGCTGCATCACCTTTGCTTTCCAGCTCTCATGGTGACAGAATAACACAGGTCAGTTTTGATGAGAATTATAATAGATTTAGATGTTGTTTCACTCCTGGCAGTTATTACAAGTTCAGTCTTTACTTCTGCAAAAAACAGTATGAATTTCCCATCATGAAGCTGTATCTGGCACATCATGGCTTTTTTCAGCCTTAGGAGACCAGGACATGCTTTGGTTCCTCCGTTCAGTGGCCCCTTGGCTCGAGGGCAGTATTTCCTAACTGCAGAATTGTCCAGATATCCAGATATATTTCAAACAGACCCTCTGTTGATCTGGGAGGAAAGAAACCCCATTGTATAGTTGGATACATCTATACAACATCAGGATAGATACATCCCATCCCGAGATGCTAAGAGTTGGAGTAAAGCAACTTACAGCTCCTAGGAATGACGGGGGGAAAAAAAAAAAAAAGTGTATCAAAAAGCTAAAAATCTCCTTCCTTGCTCACCAGTTTTTTATCGACTGCCCCGAGCCAGTGCTCCCCAAGTTCACAAGCTGGCACACCATGCTTTGAAAAAATCACAGCTCCTTCCAGCTCATCGCTTTTGTCGTTAACGTGAGAATTGCCATGAATCACCAAGTGTCCGTGTTCCTGTTAGTCATTCATAACGAGACACGGTCGACCCTGCTGCCATCCCAGCCAGCACACCAGCTGCTTCAGGCAGTGTTTGGTTAATGACCCAGACCTTGAAGGTATCCCAGGAAAAACAAGCACAGGCAGAGTCACCCAGTGTCGAATAAACCACAAATGTTAGATTTCATTAAAACGGTGATGTTTGAGTACATAGGATTTTTGGAGGCAGTTTTCACATTTCCAGTCTCCTCTTGAAAGAGTTTAGATTTGTTTGTTCACTGTATTTTTTGGCCAGGAAAAGAATTTTTTTTCTTTGTTTTAAACAAGTCCCTCCAACTCTTTTTAACTAGGAAAGGTGAACAAAGAACATGGAGAAAAAACAGCTTTTCAGCCACACTAACACAAATTCACCCTTACTCTTTCCAGAAAATGACAATTTGGGACAAAAGCCCCATCACACCGGCCAGGCGCAGGGACAGAAGGGCTCATCCCAGCTCTCTCCAACAGGGTCCCCCAGCCCTTGCATGATCCCAGCCTTAGCACACAACAGACCCTCCCTCCAGGCTCTGCTCACACCCATCCCGTCCATCCCCAGGACTTACCTCCTCTCCATCCCTTTCTTTTTCTTTTCCCTTCATCCCTTTTGCTGCTGTGCTACCTGTTTAATGAAGAAAAGAGCACATAGGGTGGCCAGATGGGACAGCAGATCCTGGACCCTCAGAAGAAGGGACATTAGTGCTGTGTGGTCCCCAGTTGAAGGCAATATCACAGCTCCACTGCGGGTCCACATGCAAACTGTCCCCCAGGCAGCAACACGAGGAGTGTGGCATGCCTGCGCTCTGCTAGGGGATGACCATGCTAGCTGATGTCCTTGGTCAAGGTCCCACTAGGGCTCCTCCAGGCAGGAGAAGAGCCAGCAGGAGAGGAGATGTGCAAAGCAAACAAGTCAAATCCCACCACTGCTGTCCCAACTCTTGCACCTTCAGGTGTAACTCAGGAAATATCCACAGGCATTAATGCAACACATGCAGACATCAGTTGCATGCATGCAGTGCATGAAACACATTCTCCAAACACATATTTTTGGGCACCTTTCTGCTGCCACTCAGCATCTCCTGCTCCGTGGTGGGTCCAATAAAGCCAATGCATGCGACAACAAGCTGGAGGTCATACACCTGCAGCAATGCTACCTCCTCAAAGGAAAGGCACTGAAGGGGACCCACCTTTGGAGGCACAGCTTCCTCTGGCTGTGTGTGGAGGGTATACACACATCTGTGGTTCCATGGGCATGTTCATGCTGATACCCTCCTCATGCCATCTCTGCACCCTGCTCTGGGATGGCAGGGGCTGATGATCGACCACAGCAACAAAGGTGCTGCCAGGGCACCCATCCAGTGAGAAGAGTGTGAACATCCTGGCACCATTAGCGTTCTATGATGTTGTTTTCTTTGTTAATTAGGAAAAAAAAAACTTTGACTTTTCTGCTCTAATCCTGTTCCGTTCTAGGTTACGGCTCTTATTGTAACAAACAGCATCATGGCCCAGATTCGAAGGCTAATGACAGTTGATGGGAAATATTTTGTTTCATAACAGTGCCTGCAGCCAGCAGAGCACATGAGAACATTTTTTCAGGAACATGGAAGACGTTATTTTTAACTGCTCTCCCCCATATTTATGGTGCTTGGAAGAAAGATGTGCCAGTCTAAACACGTTGCAGCACTACCCGCCTTTTAACTCCATCTGCACCATGGAGAGGGGCTGTGCAGAAGCCCTAGTCTGGCAGCTGGGCGGTGGGATGACCATGCTCATTGCAGGCTGGTTTCCTCACTGTCCATCCATCTACAGCCTTACAGCACCCAACACCAAGACTATCACCATCAGGACATGACACAGTGCTCAGTGCACTGACATCCAGCCCCAAAATGCACCTTTTGGTGCCAGCTCTGGGCCAGCAGCAAGGTGAGAGGAAGGTCTGGTTGTACTAAGCGCTGCAGACATCCAAAGGACAGAGAGTCTGGGCAGAGCAAGAGGTGGCCAGCAAGGATGGTCAGCAGCTGGGTACAAGTTGCCCAGGTGTCACCCAATGCATTCCCCCCTTTGCTAGTATCCCTCTGCCCTCATCAGAAGGGTTCTTCCCCTTGAGCAGGGAGCAGATCCCATGCCTACCATCTTTCCCACCTTGCCTCCTTTGGCATTATAAAGCCTAGTGGCTTCCTTTCCTTGGCACAGCACAGAGACACCAAAGCTCCAGACCTGCTCAGGTTGGAGAGGCTCAGATGCAGGGCTCCAGGTACACCCAAGAGTTCCCAACCAGGGCACTGGAGATTTTGCAGACCCAACAGCATTAAGGCAGACTGAAATGGCATTTAAGTCCATCACCAGTTGAAACAATGTTCGTCAACATCCAACAAAAATATGTGCTTAGTAGTCATGGAGCTAAGTGGAGCGACTCAGAGTTATGATTTCCTTTCAGCAGATATTTCATCTTCAGGCTGTCACTTTCACTTGGGTCATGATTAAAACAACAAACCCTGGAGAAGCCACCCCGTTCCCTGTCAACAGCTGCTTCTCCTCCATGTGCTGTGATGGGAGCCATTCCTCACCAAAAAGAAGGAGGGGGAATTAAAGACAAATTATTATTATTATTAATTATTCATAGCTGCCATGTTTGGCCAGCAGGCTCTCCTTGGTAAAGTGAGGGTGGCCACAGCTTCCCCCCCACAGATGTTCATCGAGGAGGGAGAAGTTGCTCTATGGTGTGAGGGACACATTACTGCTGCACATGAACATCTCCAGGACCTCAATCTCTCTTCCCATGCACCAGGCAAGTCACTGTATTGCAGGAATCCCCTTATATGACCTCTGAAAACCCCACCTTGACAAACAGCTCACAAAGGGAAAAAACCTCAAGCATTTCCAAAATAACCAATAAGTCCATTACTGTAAGGCCCAGCCCTGGTCCCTGTGACCTTGGACAGCCTGTTCTGTGGGCCTTCCTGTCCTGTGACTCAACCCGGATGGTACCATGGGGTTGCATGGCCTTAAACGAGCTGTGAGGTGGGGAAGGAGCAGGCACCCAGGTTGTCCTCTGAACCTACAACACAGTTTTGACAGTGCATGCAATTATTGTGGAGATGATGGGCAAGATCTGGCCACCCAGGCTGACCGCAGGGTTCATTGCACTGGTGGAGGAGACATCTAGAGCTAGCCAACGGCAGAGATGTTAGAGAAAACAGCCTACGTCCTGCCAAACTCACAACATGAAGCATCCTGCTTGGACATTTCACTTGGGCCATGAAGACAGGCATTGCAGAAATGCAACAGCTTTCTTGGAGCTTGTTTTCCAAAGGCTCAACATGTTCCACTTCAGCAAGGCTGGAAAATCTATCGTGTCAGCGCTCCTGCCATGCCTGCATGTACTTGCATTTTCCTTGCAGTATTTTTAGAGATTTCCACTCCTCGGCCTGATTTGGGATGAAGTCAAATATGTGAAATCTTGGAAGCTGCCACAGGAAAAGAAACTCAATTTTTCAACCAGCTTTAGATACAGCCTTCAGCCGTGCTGATAAATCTTCTGCCAGCCTGGAGAACTGCACTTGCCTCCCAGATAAGGCCCTAACATGGTCCAGAAAGTCTCTGCCCCCAAGCCAGCCCAGGGAGGTGCTGCTATCCCACCCCTCCAAGGACAGGCTGAAGCTTCCCCCAAGAGGGTGATTCTCTGACAGGAGGCAACAGCAAGACATGGCAGAGCTCCCCGCCCCTTGTCCCATCTGGCCCTCCCGAGCCAGAGGAATGGAGAGCTTGGCTATCTCCCCGTGCTTCATCAACTTTCCTCCAAGGCAGCCCCATTCCCCAAGGGTCCCGTATCTACAAGAGTCTTGTTGCTGAGGCAGGGGAGGAAATCATGGGGCTGGCTTGGAAGGAGCTCCATCCCCAGCCCTACAGAAGGACCAGCTCAGCCACATCATCACACATGTCTGCTGAAGACTCTCCAGCACAGCTCCTCTGGAAACCATTTGCTTGCACTGCTCCAACAGCCAGCAGGGTTTTGCAGGGTGTTCTTCCACAAAGTCACCTCCTTCCACCATGGCATGGACCTGGTTCATCCTCCTGGTCAAACACGTGCCTTTCTGGTCCATACCAAGCAGCACTTCCCAGGCTGGATGGCTCTTCACCTGAGCTCACCCTCCTGGGGAGGAGGAAGACATCCTTAGCTGTCTTCACACCCCTTGTATCAAGGGATGAGGCACACTCTGCAGTGGCATGTATTTTCCCACTCACCACCAAGGGCTTTTCATAGAGCCCCATCCCATCAGATGAACCTTGCCTTCGTCTCTAGTTTGACCATACGTTGTAGTTTTACACAGCACTGCTCGCTCACCCTCCTCCCTCCCAGGGATGGGGGAGAGAATTAAAGGGTTAAAGGAAAAAGAGACTCTTAGGGTGAGATAAGAACAATTTAATAACCAAACAACAATAAAATTGAAAATAATTATAATAGTAATATATACAAATGAGTGAACTGCTCACCACCCCACGACCAAGGCTCGGCCTGTTCCTGAGCAAGGAGAANTTCTCCTGCCCCTGCAGACACGGGTACAGCAGAGAATCTGAAAAGTCCTTGACTGTCCTGGCAGCAGCTATAAACATCAGGATGCAATCAGCCTTCTTCTCAGCACAAATCCAAAGACAGCCTCACATGAGCTACTATGAAGCCAGTTAACTCTGTCCCAGCTGACACCACATCACCACAGTCCACGCGTGTGTCTATGGGGAAAGCCACCACGTCAGCTCAGCAGCATTACGAGGACCCACCTCCAAAGCATGATGACACCTTTCCTGCCCAGGGATGGGCTCTGCTGGGAGCACCCACTGTGTTGGAAACCCACCGACCCCACACTGGCCTTGGGGAAAGCTCAGCACCTCCTCCTGTGCTCCCTGGGGCTGGCCATGGAGGAGCACCCATCTCTTGGGCACTTTTTGGGCAGGTGGGACCAGTCTCACCACCACAGGGCAGCCTGACCACCCAGATGAGATGCTCTGTGGTGTTCCGAGATGGGTTTATAGTGTGGCTGATTTCAGCACCTCCCATTTCCAAGGAGGGCTCCACCCGGCCCCATGTTGAAACCACCTCTGGGCTGCAAAACAGCAGCTGTGAGGCAACATCTGGCATCGCTCGGACAGGCAGAGGCTGGAAGCAAAAGAAAACAGCATCTGTCCCAGGCTGCTGAGGGACTCCAGCTAGACAGAGAGCAAAATTTGGCCAAGATGTTGGAAAGAATAACTCTAATCTTAAAAAAAGTTTATTTAAAAAAAAAAAAAAGACATTATAAGATGCTGGTTGCCATTTGTCATCCTTCAGCCTGCTGTTAACTCTCACCATGCCTCTTGGTGCCATGATGCACAGATGTCAACCCCTGCTACCCCAAAGTCATTTAAGCTTCATCTTCATTGATAGGCCACATCTGCAGAAGCAGCGTGTGGCAGCCTCCCCGCACGCAGCGGCCGCTGCGTGCGGGGAGGCTGCCACACGCTGCTTCTCCCGTCACTGTTACCAGTGTTACTGGGACATCCAATCCAGGTGAGGATTGCCCAAAGAGAGCTCAGATGAGTCAACCAACTTGAAAGCAATGCTATTTGTAAATCTGCTTTATTTGGCAGCCAGAAAATAATAAGAGAGAGGCTGATATTATTATCTCAAATTTGAATGAATCCCTTAGAGACCAAGAAGGGATGTCCCAGAACCCCAGCATCCTCCCCCCACTCACAGCTCCCAGCAGAGACCAGATCCCTGAAGCACAACTCACCAGCTCCAGCCCAGCTTGGTGCTTTCCCCTGGCAAAAGCTTCCTCCCCAGCTTTAATAGCCTGCTGCACTAATTAGCCCTCGTTAGCCCCTCCTGACCACCTCCCTTGCTTTGCAGTGCAGTGATATCCCTCCTGAGCCCACCTCTTTTCCAGGTGATGCAATTCAACCTTTTTCCTCTTCTCATTTGGGGTTTGCTCTCTCTTATCCCTCCCTGCAGGTCACCCAGCCCCTGCAGCACCCCTATAAGGATGGCCAGCCCTCCCTCCCCTCTACTGAAGGGGGGTCCCCCACACCCCTCCTGCCTCACTTTCACCCCACGCTGATGTCTCACCCTATGTCTGGCATTCCCAGGATAAGCCTGTTGGGAAGAACAGCCCTGAGCCCTGCTCTGCCAGCCCCAGTTCCACTTCCCCCCCCCCCAAGAAAAAAAGGCTCTGGCGTTGGCATGTTCCCAGCCAATGCTGTAGGACACCTCAGGGCAGCAACAGGCGACACGGATGTGGCAGCTTATAGAAAGGATTGGGGAGTCTCTCCCCCCTTTTATTGAAAATTATTGTTTCTATTCTAGTGCAAACACTGTACATTTTACATCACAAAGCAAGAGATAATTTACAGGATACGCTTCCATCGGGGAATCCCTCCCATGGCTTCATGCATCAAGCTCCACCAGCCTCATCAATCATCCATCCCTGTCACACTCAAAAAATTCCACTTAGAGGGAATCGGCCACCTATTCCTATATCGAGAAGGAGGTGGAAACAGCTGAGAAAACAGCATTTGTACAGAGCAGGTGAGAAGAAAGTGCCCCAAGACCATTTTCTCCCCTGAATGGTACCCAAACTTAGTGATAACCGGGGTTACCATGGCAACTTCCTCAGAGCTGCGACCGAAAGTCTAGTAAAACCCTGGAGAACTCCATGCTTTCAGGATAAGGCCCTTAATTTGCACAGATATCTACATGGTTCAATAAAATACAGATGAAACGTACACAATCATAATATTTTGCTTTGACTTGACAGACAAGGAGATGCTGTCTGTTGGCTGAGGTCACCAGCAATTACGAACCAAACACCAAAACCCGCCCATTCCTCCAGCTGGACTCTGTTTAGCAAATCCATGTGAAGGAAGCAATATTGTCTCGGATGCTCTGGTTTACGTCTCGATGTCACCTAGCTCCAAGGTGACGTAAAGGTTTCATCTGGCCTGACAGATG
The DNA here is from genome assembly GCA_013400615.1 of Syrrhaptes paradoxus. Taxonomy (NCBI): domain Eukaryota; kingdom Metazoa; phylum Chordata; class Aves; order Pterocliformes; family Pteroclidae; genus Syrrhaptes; species Syrrhaptes paradoxus. Next base: position 13,244 of record VZTO01017691.1, read on the forward strand.
CGATGGCAGCCCCAACCGAGCAGCTTGACCTACCGCAGGACGCGACTCAAACTGGAAGCGCAAAAGCTCGCCCAGTGTTCCCGCAGGAGCAGCCCTGGGCAAGGCAATGCAATTCCTCGCACCAATAAAGTGACGAGGATGCGCAAGGGTTTGCATGGGCGTTTATGTGAGCTCCTTCACGTAAACACCATAGCGCGGGGGTAGCGGCGGATATCTCGGTCCACGGATGGAGAACTGGGTACCAGGCGGTTCCTGCTCTCTGAACTGTCTCCTCACCTACATCAGAAATGGTGCCTGTACTCAGACACCAGAGGAAGCTGCTCAAGGTGGTTTTTCTACTGCAGAAAAAGTGAGCAAAGACTAAAGACAGAGGACACCAAGATGCTGAAGGAACCAGCTGAATCCTCCAAAGCAGACACTCGGGCAGCCACAGGCCACCACAGCGGAGTATGTCCATGATGCTGGTGCTGCTGGTGGATGGCGGAGGAGGGCAGCAAGGAAGGAGAGGGGAGAGCAGCCGGCTAAGGCACTCCACAGCCACTTCAGCCTCCGAGTAACATTACGTTGCGCATGGTCCTTTTCCTTCTGATCGCACAGGACATGTTCTTCAATAGTTTCTCTGTTTGCGTAGGCACAGGAACCAAGAATGAGTTTGTAAGTGAAGGCTGAGATTTCCAACGCGATCACTTGGCTCTAGAAGCTGGAACCACACTGCTCACGATAGAAATATTTCGGTTTCGAGACATTAGCTTCTCCAGACTACAGAAGGAAAGGCTCCACAAAAAAAAAAAAGATCAAACAGAACATCACAGATTTCTTAAAACGCAGTGCTTGTCCAGCCTTGCTTCCCCCACTGGTGTTCTGTCTGCAAACACAACCTGTGACTTGTAGCTTTCTGTCCTGACTATAATTACATTTCTTTTTTGTCCTCAAAAATATCCATATAGGGAGAAAAAAAAATTCCAGCAGCAACACACGCAATCACCGGCACCACCTACACCAGTCTGGATTTAGGGTTTTTCTCCCGGTGTTAGCTCAAATACTTTGGCTGGATTTCTATTCATCCTCTGCCAGTTTAATTTTCATCTTTCACTTTAAAGAGGTTTCTTTCCCATTTCCTGCGACATGCTCTTTTAGACTACCAAAGCCCACTGTCAGACATCGACATACGTCCCGTGTGTCTGCAGCAAACACCACAGTGGAGACCTAAGCCACTCTACCAGAGCATCCCTCATAGCTGAGCTTCATTATCCTTCCCTCATGGTCCAGCCTGGACCACGGAGCAGCTCTGCTGCCTTTGGTGGGACAATTCTATGGCAAAGTCCCGCTTGCTCAGGGCAGGGCTCCTGCACAAGCACTATTTGCCATAAATGAGCCCCCTCCTCAACCCAGATTGGAGTGGGGCAGACATCACCAGCAACATGAAAGATCCCAGTTTCCTCAGGATGCTTGCATGGAAGAAACCTCCTTTGGGGTGCAGCTCCTCTACTCTTCATGGAGAGAAGGAAATGAGGTCCTAAACAGGTCTCCAGAGCCCAGAGGAGCAAGGATAGCTAAGGAGAGTGGTTAAGGCTACAAGGCAAGTCCCCCTGCGCAGTGTTTTGGGAACCAGGGGAGATATGGTCTTTGTGTGGGATGCTCCCTGCTGAGACATCACTTGCCCTCAGAGGGGCTGGCAGAAGCTTGCTGTGGGGATGTCCTTGTGTGTTCCCAAGAGCCACACAAACCTATCTGACTGGAGAGGAGATCCTCATCATGTTCTACAAGATGCAAATGCCCATGGGGAAAATCTGCAAAGGAGCGTGGCTCCCTCCGGCTCCACTTCTGTGGGGTTTCTCACATGATCGTGAGCTGCCCATTTCAAGCGCTGCCCGAGGCTACGGGGAAAAGATCCACCGAGGGTGAGAGAAGCTATGTCTGGAATCTCAATACATGGCTCCAGGAACCTGGATGCAGCACAAACATCCCAAACATTTTCAATGGATTTTATTTTGTTTAATAAAAAACACCAACCAAGCTTGCATGTATATCTTATATATATAAATATATACAGTATATATAAAACAAATGCATCTGGACAACACCTTTCCCTGTGGCGCAAACCCTAAGGCATAGAAAGGAGTGTCCTAACAGTCCTATTCTTGGCACTACAGAGCAATCCCCCCGCCGCGGCCCCCATCCCTCCCACCCCCCTGTTGGCTTTTCTCTCTTCTTTGGCTTTTCGAGGCAGCAGTGCCGGGAATACTCAAGAAAGCGATGACGTGCTGTGAAACACAAGGAGGTTTTCCTCATGTCTCGGACTGGTCCAGGCAACGAGAGCAGGATGGATGACCCCAGCTCGTTGCACTAACGGGCTTCTCCCAGACGAACGGCAACGCTGCTGCCTCTGTGGCATGAGGGACAGGGGGATGAAGGGACAGGTGGATACAACAGAAAGCGGTGGCCAAACAACTTCTTCTAGGGCGAGGTGGGGCAGGGGGCAGAGGAGCAAGCTTTGCGTCTCAGCATGATGGCGGGTGGGACGTGTCCACCGGCTGAGATCGGCAGAGGTTTCTTTTTTGCAGTCCCATACAAAAAAAATGGAAACCAAGAAGGGTGAGACTGTCCTTTACCGAAGATGCTCATAGTATATTGAGCAAAAGCAATAAACCTGACAATAACAAGAAAAAAAAACGGTGGCATTATCCCAAAAGGAAGGAGGAACCTTGTCACTCACGAGCGGTTCAGTTTGCTCCCAGTTTGGTCCCCACGTTCAGTTCTAGGTTAGGGCTGGCTTTTTTTCTTCTTTTTAAAAATTTTTTTTGGTGTTTTTTTTTGTTTGAGTTTTTTTTTTTTTTTCTTTCAGCACAAACAAGTTGCGAAGCAGGACGGGTGCTGTTGTATTTTCTCCTTCTGCAAGGCAGCTGCCTCCAGTCGTTAATTGACCGTAGGCACTTGATTCCTCTGTAAACTATATTCCTTTGCCTTCAGTCTCAGGTTGGCAATACTGTTGGCCATATTCATGCCCTGCGCCGGGCTGGCGTTGGTACACGTGGCGGAGTAGGTGGCCATGGCACTGTGGGGTGGAAAGAGAGAAACATCACGTCAGATGTGGTCTTCACACCACGCAGAGAGCAGATACATACTGCAGCGAGGTTGAACCCTGGGCTTTCCATACCTGCGGGATGTATCTCCTAGGTGAGCATGGAATTATCGCTAGTTTTTATTTGACACCCCTGTAAATCTCTCCACTGCAGTTCACTTACCCAGGGATAGCCAACGCCAAAGCTGGCTGAAGTCAATAGGAAAATTTCCATTTCCTATTTCCTAACCCCAAAGGTTTACAATGAGGTCAGGGTGCCCAACCTGCCAGGGAGACCATTGTCCTTAAAAACATTCCAACCGGAAGCAAAGTCTTTTTGATGAGAGCAATTGCTGCTTTTTTTATTGCTTGTGAAATTGTGCCACTTCTGAAACATGTTACATTAAAGAAACGCCCCAGGAAGAACACATTTCAACAATTGTGGTGCTTTTGGTTTCAGCCTTTTGGAATGAAATTTTCCACATTTTTTTTTCCCCTCAAAACTTCAGCTGATCATATGAAGTGTGCCTTAAAGGCTAAGGGAAAAAAAAAACCAAAACAAAAAACCCCACATTTTTCCTCCCTTCAAATCATGACTTTATTCATGAAAAAACACTACTTTTGGCAGCAGAGGCTGAACAAAGATCTCAGAGTCCTTTCTTATCCTACCAAAAATTTGCAAATCTGCTTTCCAGACCACTGGAAGTCTTGTTTAACCCGTGTGTCCCAGGTTGCTGCGAAAAGCAACCCCCCACCCCAAAAACCAGCAAAGTATCTGAAGTATTGCATTGTCTATATGTGGGTCTACAGATCAAAACCAGTTCAAAACCACTGAGTGAACTGGAGACGCCCATTTAATGCAGCCAGCATGATCAGGAGGAAACCCCAAATGCTCTCCTGGAGGCAACTCAGGTGTGGTGCTGACCCTCTCCATCTGCCTGCCCCGGCACGTCTGGGGCTCTGGGAAACGCTTTCCTCCATCCACAGCCCAAGAAAGGAGATAGCTTATTTTTTCCTTTTTCTTTCTTTTTAAAAAAAATTCTGACCTCCACGACTAGAAGAGCTTTTGCAACTGCAAATCTTCCTTGAGGGAAGTTGGCATTTGCTGTGCAAACAGATCCAGGCATGATGCTCAGCCCAAAGTGCTGGTGGCATCTCTGACTTCGTAAGGCAGAGCTGACCTGCCAGGAATTTAAATGCAATCCAGTGGTGCCTGAATCCTCAGCTTCCAGGAGACCCAGACCAGGTCATACTAGTAGGTCCCACCCCAGGCCAAATGACTCCTATTTCTCACTTTAAAATCAAGGAAAAGAACTTCTTCAGGGAGGAACTGTCATCTCTGAGTGAGGACTAGTGGAAACACAGCAGCTCACACACACACAGAAAGGACAGGTGAGACCCGCAGATACACCGCTGCTTGCACCCATCCAAGGAAAAGCACCAAAAATTCTCCCCAGGAGAGCACATATTCAGGAAACTTTGAGAGTCTCTAATAGCTACTTGAAGGACACAGAGGATGGACATTAAAATACACCCACCAAAACACAGGCATATCCTTAAAAATATAGGCTTATTCTTACTTAATTTATTCCTGCGGAAGAACCCAACACATTTCAGGAAGAAGTCCTCCTGCAGCCAGGGCAGCCCCAAGCGGAGGAGCCGTGGGGAGAGCTGTGGAGCTCCCACGCACCCCTGGGGCTCAGGGGTGGTTTGACTGCCCAACTTGGGGTGCACCAGCTGCATTTTGCTGGGGTCCAAGACATGATGGACCTGCGTGCCTGGAGCTCTCCCCAGTTCCCTCTCTGTGGCTGACTTTGGGTTGGTGACCTTACCCTCTCCCCGGTAAGTCAGCAGCAATGTGAGAAGCCGAGCGCTGCCTGCAGAGGTGGTGCCAAGCTTTGCAGAGTCTACAACTGATGGACACTGGGCACCCATTCCCACCGGGTGCTGTGCTTTTGTAGTGGAAGAAATGAGAAGAGCCTCAAGGATGCTCTAGCTTAGATAAAATGGGAATTTTCAGTCTTGGGTGTAAACTATTCCCATTCAAAACTCGAGTCTGGTCTAAAGCTCTCGGGAGCCTCCTGCTCTCTGTTCACCAGAGATGTGGGAAAAATTCCTGCTGCCCCAGGAAATCTCTGCTAAACCAGAAATCTACAGAAACGCTCTCTTTTATCAAGTTATTCCATAAGGAGTGGTGCTCCAAACATTGGTATGGGTTGAAGGGCTGCTCCAGAGACTCTCTAGGGTCTAATAAGGGTTGAAGTCACCCTGCAGCCCCCTGCTCTGCCCCATTCAGGCACAAAAAGAGTCTCCTTCCTCTAGTCAGCTGCCTGCTTTCATGAAACACAGAGGAACACCATGTTTCTGAGATCTCAGATCCTTCTTTCAAATATGGTTGTCAATGGCCCATGGAGTCAAAGGTTGTTGAAGTGGGAATTGCAGGCTGACAGCGCGACTGCGAGTCTTATTTTCTTAGGAACCTACGTTAAAAAATGTCTAAGCAAAACATTTCAACTTCAAAAAATAATAGTATCTACTTGGCTATCTCTGTGACACAGATCTGCAAATAGCTTTCGTTGACCTGTGGCTGAAGTATTTGGAGAATAAACACACTGATTGAAAACTTTCCCCAGATCTAAGAGTAAAAACAGCACCAGCCAGCGCAGCTCCCAGCCCCGCTCTCGGGGCTCTCCTGGACTAGCTGTAAACCAGGGGCTGGCACAGCAGCACCGGGGAGCTGGGGAGGGGGCAGGGGGCCACGCAAACACGCTGCACAGCTGTTTTGCACCAAGTGTCCAGCACTTTAATAACCCTTACCCAGTTCAAAGCCTTAATGAGGCTGTGACATCCTGGCCCAGGTGCCTGTTCAGACGAATGATTTCTAAGGATTAGAAACCCTGGGGAGCATCCAGTGTCTGAGGGTCCTGCCCAGCTCACATGGCAGAAACCAGCTGCTCTGCTCCTCTGCCAGCCAGTGCCTCTTATCCCTCCACAGGGCAGTGGGAGGATGACAGCCCAACCTGGTTCGGCATGTCAGCCAGAGGGGACAAGTGGAAGCTGCAAATATCTCTGCTGAAACACCTTGGCTTAGGACAAGAAGATGTCAAGACAGTGAGGATGGGTCTTCACACCATGGAGAGGCACAGCCAGATCTGGACCTCAGGGAGAGATAACCATCCCTAAGGCCTTCCCTTCTCCCTTGCTCTCCTCGTCCGCACATCCCAGATGCCTCGGGCTTCTCCTTGCCCAGAGCAGCCCCAGACAGCCCTTCCCAGTGTGTCCCTGAAGTTACCTTTGCAGGGTCTTCTCCTAGAAGCTGTTATGAAGCCCCTCATGTAAATAACATCTTGGGAAGGACGATCTATTTTTAAAAGTGTGAGAGGCAGAAATAAGCCACGAGTGTTCAAGCAGGCAGGCACCTGATACTGTGACCAGAGCAGCTTGGGCTGGGAAGGACCTGTGCTTCCTTCCCCTGAACTCACCCACCCAAACTCCTCCATGGGATGGAACACTGAGGAACGCTTCACAGAGGGAAAGACTCAACCCAAAAAGGGGGATTTTGCCAGACAGCAGCCTTCGGATAAAACCCAAAGGCTAAGGGTCATCTCTAAGACCAAAATGGAGGTCATCAAAAGCCTCCTATTCAGTGTCTGGAGGGGGTGAACCTTCGACTTGTTCTTCTGGAGCTACGGGGCGGTTGAGGAGAGCCCCACGGCACTGAAGCAGCAACTACCAGGGAAGACACGTGTTTGCAGACCTAACTGTGCAAACAATGTTTGGGGTGCAAGAAGGGGGTGAAGGTGACCGAGGAACAGAGGTCCTGTGCCTGGTGTGACTTTCAGAAGCCAGTGGGAAGCTGTCTGTGATCAAGGCACATGAACAGGAAGAAATCCAGCCAAAGGCTCTAAGGCCCTGACTAACAATGAAGCCACTGTGTTAAGAAATACCCACCAACCTCATTTTTAACTGCCTACAGGCCAGCTGGCTCCCCACAAACCAGCACATCCTGTGGATCTTGCATCCACACCCAGTTCCTGCTGGGCTGCAGATGGCAGAGTGGAGGACAGGGAGCCCTGTGACACACACCGACATGCCAGATCCTTTGAGCAGACTGGGGGTGCCATATCTGCACTTCTTTCCTGCCACCTTTTAAGCAATGCTGGCCACAGGAGATGGACACTGAACACCAGTCTGCCACCCAGAGACACCTGGTCCTTCATGCGGGCAGACCACAGCTTGTGTGCACACATGCTTGTGCTCTAACACCTAGAAAGAAATTGCTCACCAGTTTAGTGCTGACCACTGAGGGGATGGTTGGGAGCAACATGCATGGAGTTCCCAGCCCTTCCGTGCATCCTAACCAGTGACTGCCATGGGACAGCCACAGAACTCCCTCTTCTGGTCACTGTGTGGTGGCTGAGCCTCCCCAAGTGCTCTACTGTCACCAGCTCCCCTGGATCTGTGTCCCAGGGAAAGGTTTCCTCCTTAAACCTGATCCTCTTTCAAAACTTCCTGAATTGCAGAGACAGACCCCCGAAAAAGCTGCAACCACCCATGGACCCAGCTCCTGGAGAGCCACGATGATGCTGGACCAAGCCCACTTTGCAAGTCAGGCAGTGAAATGGGGTGGGACAGGAAAAGGTAAGGAAAACCAGTGGGGTGGCCAAACTGCTGGTCAAACTCCAGTTGTCCCACGTGAATACAAACAGCCCATTAAACCTGTCCGAGGGCCACTCTCACGTTGCTCTATACTGTGCAAGAAACTGGTCAGCCCCAGAGGGGTGATTCACTCACCTGTAAGGCGAGGCAGTACCCCAGGAGAGATAGTCAGTGGGTCTCGGAGCTGGGCGAGGTACTATGGGCTGCTCCACGGCGGTCACGTCCCCTGAGTAGGATTTGAGCAGAGAGGCGTTCTTGCTGGCCAGCATGGCCCTCTCATTCCGGCGAAACTTGGCTCTCCGGTTCTGGAACCACACCTGGGATAGGAAGCACAGAGACCCACCATCACAACGAGTTCTGCTGCGACACTCACCCTTTCACCACACCGCCTCTGCGCTGCTGGGCAGGACAGGACTGTGTAAAAGCAGGCTGCTTTGGCACCCCTGCCATTAGGAACTCAAGACAATCCTTACGTCTACCCTGATAAAGCGTTCCTCATGCAAGGAACTGGCTCAGAGAGGTCCCCATGGGACCAGGTCTGTCCTGTGCTGCTGTACAGATATCATGCCCCATGGTCTGCTGTGACTTTTAGAAGGTGCAGGCTTGCAAGCTCAGAGCTGAGCAGCTCAAGATAACATAAGCAGCCTGAGCACAGGACATCCAACGTCTTGGCCTTGAATGGGCCATATGAACACACCAGACTGGGCAGGCAGTACTGGGCAGGAGGTCTGGCAGTTCTCCTCAAGGCACAGCATGCTTGGGACTGCAATACAGCAGGACCCAGAAGCTCAGTGAACCCTAGTGTGCCTCATAGACCTCGAGGATTTCTACTGCCGTACTGGAATGGCCTGACGACCCTGCCTAGGGGAGGTGTGTCTGGACACAAGGCGTGGGGATTACCTGAACTCTGGCTTCAGTAAGGTTGACTCTGCGTGCGAGGTCTTCCCGTACAAAGGCATCGGGGTAGTGTGTCCTTTCAAAGACCCTCTCTAATGCCTGGAGCTGGCTGCTGTTGAAGGTAGTCCTGTTCCTTCTCTGCTTTCTTTTCTTCTTCTCTTCCGAGTTCAGCTGATCATCTGAAAGAGACAACTGGCGATGTGAAAGGCTGGAAAGCTAAGAGCCCACAGTAACGGGGTGAATAACCTCAACGGTTTCAAGATGGGAAGGGCTTGGGAATGGGCTTGCACAATTTCAGCACTGCACCTTGTTAGTCCCCATGTAACAAGGATATGGAAAGCTCATTGACCATTCCTTTCCCAGCTCAACTGCGTAAGCCTTGTACCAGCTCCCTCAAGCTACCCCATGCTTCAGCTTCCTCATCTCAAAAAAAGAAACAAGAGTCCAAAACGCATCTTCCCATTCCTGCCAATGCTAAAAACCTTGTCTGACCATAAAAAATCACGAACCCCTGTCTTCTGGGCTTCACATTTTCAAGGACTGCCCTTAGGGGGTTGTAACGCATCCCTCTGAGGTCAGCACATCTGGACCAAGAGGTGTCAAGTCGGGCAGAGACGGTGAGCCGTGAACAAAGAGGTGTCAGACAGTGGAAACGAAGCGTGACTGATAGGAGGCTGAACAAGAGACATGCACAACAGCCAGCTTCACTTGTATGCTTGCAAGCCAAGGACAGGGAAATACAATCAGACCAACATGGATAGCATTGCAACTGGGAAGCAAAAACACAGTAAGAGGGAGGCTGAGCACAAGCACACTGGGTATTATCGCCTGAAGAACAGCTGTGCGCTCTCCAGCGCAGGCCAGCAAAATGGTGAGCAACAAACTGTGCATCCCAGAAGAGCACGTATTGCTTTGTGCCTGGTTTGTGTTTACTCTGGCAATAAATCAGTATGTCCATACATCTGGAGTCACACTTCTCATTCCTGCCTGTGCCTACAGCCGCTGGAGCAACATCAGTGCCGAGAGAGCTACGAAATGGCTTTTCTTAGCAAATATCTGCTCTGCACTGTCTCTCCTTTTTCCAGCACTGAGGCACATGCCAATGTAGCAGCAGTGATGCAGCAGTCAACGCACGGGCACCTACAGGCACTGGCAAGCTGTGAGCGATGGCTCCAGGGGTTTGAACGCTCTTCATTAGGAAAGCTGGAGGCTCCAACATTGGTTTTGCTTCTACCCCACCAGCACCAAACTACGTTCGCTCACACACTAGTCACAGCACAGTAACTGCAGATACCATGGGAAGCCACGCCAAAGGAAGTGGAGATGAAGACACCAGCCAGCAGCAGTGGGAGGCCACTGCCGCCTCCATACACCCCTGTCCAGCACTGGTATGCCATCGCCTTCCATTCATCCCTCTCCAAGTGCTCCAGTACGTGTAAGGTCCCACCAAAACCATCCAGGCTTGTCATGCTCCTGCAGCCCTAGCCTTCAACACTCCCACACACACCAGGCAAAGCCCCAGGTGGGCAACATCAGCATGGTCCCACTGTCATATGTGGAGGAACACTGCTTCCACCTGGGAGGATCTGAGCCAATACACATCAGCACGCGTTAAAATATATCGACCATTGTATCTATAAAAAGGCACGTGCTAGTGAATTATATTTTAAGTTAATCACTGCGTGCCTTGGCTGAGATGATGGTCTCACCACGGAGAGTCCAAGGGCTCGATCTGCTCTATACAGTTACAGAATATCCCCTTGACAGCCATTCCTTTTGCTGAATGGAAACATGACAGCTCCCCTCATCCTCCTGATCTCCAGGGGTATGTAAGGCACAGGGAGAAGCTGACAAGGAAATTAAGGTCTACTGGTTGTTGTCTTCACCACCTGTTTGTGTTGCTTTTCACAACCCATCTGCTAACAGTTACTGCACCTGAGTGCCTTTGGAGCGAGGCCCATCCACTTGGGAACAAAAGGACATTCCTCTGAAATTAAAGTAGGCTTTTCAAATTCCTGCAGGTTTACAGCTCCTCCATCCCCAGCCCTTCTCCAATAGCCTCACCATCCCCAGCAGACTCCTTTCCAGCCTGGGGATTCCTGGGTGCAAAAATACACCCTTGGTTTTCGTGCATCCGAGTGGAAGAGTGTGGAGAGCAGTTTTTAACAGGCACGTTGGATTGTAAAGCTGAGCTGGGAAAGGACTGGCAGAGGCAGGAACGTGCAAAAAAAACGAAACGCACATAGGAATCCCGTCGTGTTAAAACAAGGCTACGGGTGAATCTATGCTGTGGTGAAGCAGAGGGATGGGATCTCACCGCTGCTTATGCAGAACACCGTGCGTGCACTGATACCTGGTGGGGGGTTTAGCGCTGTCACAGGGTCTGTCCCTCATAAAGAAGGAGAAAAGTCTCACACATTCCTCTCTTGACTCATCATCAAAGCCTTTATAAAGGGTCAGTGACTTCCCCCTGGCTCTACTGGCAAGCTTCAGCGTAGTTGTGCTGCTGTGCACCATGCAACACAGCAAACGGCGAAGAACAAGCCTCGGGGCACAACCATCCCTCTGAACAGCAGAAACATCACCAGCCCAGCTGCCACAGAGGCCAGCGTCAAGACAGGTGTCTGGCCTCCTTCTGACATCCATTTGATGCTGTTTTTTAACTGAAACCCTGCCCACATGGACTGGACGAACAAATCAATAAAAGCCTTTGGGACCCCTGGAGAATCCCCTCCAGGCCTTTGAAGCATCGTCGCTGCCCAGAGGACGACACCTGGCAGGATGGAGCAGGAGCCCAAGGATGTCTGGCCATTGCTCAGATCCTGCGTGAAGGTTACACACCAGGAATGGTGAGCACATCGGTCTGGGGAGCAAGAAGAAGGGCCAAAGCCTGTAAAAAACACTGGAGAACAAGAATCCCTCCTGCCAAGCACGTTAACACTATTTGCCAGGTTTCCTCCCAGCGTAAAGTGAGACACCAGTGATTCACAGCTCACCTCGTAATTACTGGACCCAAAAATAGCAGGGCCAAGCAATGGAAAGCTGCAGGCAGTGGCCGTGTCGCAGTGACTCACGGTCGGGTCACCGTTGGCGAGCGCACCTCCAGCATCGGCTGGCGTGGAGCGGGGACGTGAGTCACCCTCGTCCCAGGATGGAGCCAGATGGAGGTGGCTCGGCAGCAGAGCACAGCCTGCGACAGCGGGGACGGGAGTTTGAGATCTTCTTTCACTGCACCTCTGGAACAGCACAACACAGCTAGATCCAAATGTCTACAGGAGTCACTTGGGTAGCAGGAAAAAAGATAATAACAGCGGTATTATCCCAGAGCATTGGTGGGTTGATGACTCCTTGTGTTCTGCCATGCAGACATGCCGTATGTTCATTACAAACTGCTAACGAGGGACTGCAGACACCTGGGGTCTAGGTGTCTGCAAATGTCACCTTGCTCACAGCAGTCACCGGCTGCCTTCAACATGTCAGCAGGGTATTTTTTTTTTCCCCTGCCATTATTTCTTGATCAGGAAATGATGCTGAACACTGAATAATGGTATTCCTAAATAGTGTTGACAGCACCAGTGACTGGAGTCAGCAGAAACGCAGAGAAGGGGAAAACAGCTCTAAAGCTTTTTAGATGAGTCAGAAGTCTTTCATCAACATTCTTTTAATCAGAAATATTTCATTACAAGCAGAGTTCTCAAAAGCTGAGCTGCTTGCAAATGCATCCTCTAGAGAGACTGAAACACACATTCTCCTCTCAGGAACCCAACGCTGGAAAATCTGGGAATTTCATTTCCAAATCCCAACCTTTCGTGTTGGGCTCGGGGATTTTGTTTCCTGTTTCCACAGTTGTGGTATTTCTCCATTCACCCACGACATACAAATCCTGGTGTCATACACAAACGCACTTCTAGGACGCACCAGAGCATTTTTAATTGCTCCTAAATGATGCAATATGAAATATCCTATTTTTTTTCCCTTACTCATCACGTCTCTTGCAACGAGGCAGATCCACACTTGAAGTCTCTCTGATCTATACTCCTTATCGCACAGCGGCTGTGACTGTCACTGGGGTACCATCAGCCAGCTCCTGTTGGGGTGCCACACTTCGATACAACGCGTAATAAAGCACAACAGAGTTGAGAACTAAATGCCTACATATAAGTTACAAGATCAGTATTTTTTTCCACCAATACTTGCAACCGCAACATAGTTTGGATTTTCCAGTTTGCAGGAATGCTTGTGCATACTTGCTTTCATTCCAGGTCAGAAAAAAACCTAATTTTCAGATGGGATTTACATTTGTGTGGGCAGTTTTGAAAGTTTTCACCACCAGTCTATGAAGTCCAGAACCAGCTCTTATAGTACATTAATTGGATCCGAACTGAAAGTCAACAATTGGATTTAATTAAGTGAGGGACAGAGACATTTAATCGCAATATCATACACGGTAAGGCAGGAAAGATTTGTCACATCAGTTATATAAACTGTAAACTGAGAAAGGATTCCAGGAAGAAAATAAGGAATCACACTATAATCACAACCTTCAAAATAAGAAGTTACCACTAAACTTGAACACAGATAAAAGTAAAAGCAAAACAAATTATTTCACAGGAGAAAAAAAAAATCTAGAAACTAAAAACCTCGTAACTAAAAACTTCTAAAAAACAAAACAAACCAACCCTGCAAGCCAAAAAAAGACAAAGTTTTATTCAGAGTAGTGGAGAAAGAAAGGAAAAGGAGAACAGAAGGGAGAGGAATGTTTTTTTTTAATTGGGTTTAAAGTTAAAACTTAAGAAGCTTGAGTAGAAATAGATCTGCGGGTCCCCTGTGGCTCCAGGCAGAGTCCTCTCCCCAACATCAGCCGTCCAGACAGCTACAGCCCTTTGCAGGCTTGTGTTCCAGTTTTATTTGCGCTCTGCTTTGCTTTCGATTCACTAGATCCCTCCAAAATATTTAAACTCTTTGGGTGCAGGGCAGCTTTGTCGAGTTACATCATAAAAACCAAAAAGCAAAAGTTTAATCAAAGCTAAAACAAGGCGCCAGGAAGGGGAGTGGGAAGCAGGGATGGGAATGTACAAAATCCAGCAGATGACAAAATCTTGCTCCAACTGAGACGGGTCTCAAGTGACTTTTCCACTCGTGAGGGATGCCAGCGTGCTGGCTTCCCATGGGCAGGGGCTCCCATCACCATCGCTCACGCGAAGATGAGATCACACCCCACCTAAACCAGCCGAGAGACAGCAACAGTGCAAGGCTCACCCTAAACAAGTCAAATCTCATCCTGAAAAGCCACTTTTCAGCCTGAAAACATCACTTTGGCTCCCTCCCATCCCCCAGCTGCATCCATCCTTTTCGCCAGATGTGAGCAGGGACAGAAGAGGGGCGAGGGGACCCACACCGATAACAGTTTGTGCTCAGAGCTGCCTGAAGTATCTTTCTGAAAGTGCCAGGAGAGCACAAACTCTACCTATTTCCATGCATGGAAAGTATTTTCAAATGGAAATGAGGTTTAACTTTAAAGTACACAAATGCTACATGAAGACGTTACAATTACCAAACATCCCCAATGTAGGCAGTACAGAATGAAGGTGACACTTCAAAGAAAATTAAATACATGAAGGTAGGAGATGCCTAGTAAGTCTCGTACTGAAGCAAGCCCCGACAAGCAGCGATACCAAGCCCAGCTGTACAGCCACGGTAACAGTGGGGTCGTATTTGTGATTACAGCTCAGACTATGGAGATTTTTTTAACTGTCATTTTTCTCCCGTTACACAACACCAGCTGAGCTTTTTTCTAATCTTTGCTGTTTATTTGGGATTTTTTCTGCATCATCTATGCACAAGACCTCAAATTATTTCAATTACACAAAAAATTCACATATCTGAAGTTCCAGTCCTGTTAAGATCATCAGAAACATAAGAAAAACAAAGAAGAAGAAAACAAAGAAACAGATGCTATGTTTCTTTTATTATTAATTTGTTTTCGATTATCTCACGAACTAATCAGGTTCAATTTTTCCACAAAAAAAAAAAAGTTATTTTGTGCACGGAGTGTGGAACTTCAGAAAGCCAATACTGAATTTTTCATACAAAAAACCCCGAGTTTTAATATTAAATGGAAAAGTATGTGTATTTTCAGCATTACCCATGGGACTACGGCAGTTCCCCTCCGCAGTGTCTGCAATGTGGAACCTATCAGGATAATTTTGAGCTGACCGCATACAAAACAATTACATATCATTACAGAGCTGTGAATAGCTTTTGCATGGATAGCGTGCCTACGGTCTCCTGTCGCACTCTGCTCTGCCTGCCAGACCGGGGGAACTCGCTGAGGTCCTGTACAACCCCGGCTTCACCAGCGCTGATGGTGAAATCCTCCTTGTCCTCCACCAGGACAGGTGCTTGAGCAGAGGGACCCCCCACCTGCGCTGCGGGCAAAAGGGGCATTTCCAGGCGGGCTTCAAGGCACAGCACCAGCCGGTGACTCTCGCCCACCAGGAACAAGGTCTTGGGGTTGTCACCTTCATGGTGGACAGCCTATAGACACCTCCAAGCTCCTGAAGACTAGTTTCTAGCATGCAACCAGTCTTTACCCAGACTTTCTCGGTGCTGTGGGGACCTGAGTGCAGAGGCATCCCCCGTGCTTTGTTGTGTGCTTTTGGGGGGTCTGCAGAGCTGGGGATCAGGTCCCCCTGCAACCCCTACCTGCTCTGCTCCTGATGCACCGCCAGGACAGCATAAGCTCATTTCTAGCAGCTAGGAGCCCCATCCTACGGCAAATATAAGACAAAACTCCTTTTCGGGGTGGTTTCAGCTCTGGTACTGTCTCTCATCCAACAGGAACCTGCAGAGCACATGGGCAGTTGTAGTAGCTGAGACGCGCATCCTCTCTAACCACGTCAACGTTACTGCTTGCTGGAGTTGACAGAAGAAATGATGTTCGGGGGGGGGGGGAAAAAAAAGTAATCATGATCCAATAGAAACCCAGAGAGTCTCCCTGGAAAGACACGATGTTAAGTGTTAATTACTGGGAGAACAATATTTGCGGGGGCAGAAGTATATATCCCTCTCCAGAAATTGGTACAAAGCCATTGAAAGTCCCCCTAGATCCCACAGACCAGTCTGTGTTCTGCTGTAACAGCTCTGCTTTTCTCTTTGCTACGGTTTTCCTCCTGGGCATCCTACAGCTTGAAAGGCACATGGCTTAGTCCTGCTCTTCTAACAAGCTTTTCCGCCGGGTCTCGGGGTCACAGTGTTCCCATAATACAATAAGTGCTGTATGGATCTCATAAGCTCCAAGGCACAGTATGTTATGTGTTTGGAATTCCTTGTATGCTTTTATACTTTGTTTTACATATTGTAATTTTTATATGCATTACCACATTGATCCTTGGAAAATTAATTTGGGAAAAAAAAATAATCAAAAGCAAACACATATTTTAAAAGCCTGCCAGCGGCAAATCATGTTCTGAGAGACTGCACTTTGTAACTGACAAAGAAACCAAACCACCAGACCGTGGCGGTGATCCAGAGGGGGGGATTTATCAGGCTTGGGAGGGGACAGGATCCAAGGGGGCTGTAGTCCCCACCGTGTCCCTTGTTCAGGGAGCCCGGTGCTGCAAAAGCACTGGATCTGTGACAGAGGAGCAGAAATGCAATCGCACAGCTCCACCAGCCAAATCCCACCACCAGACCCAATAGTATCGTATCTACAATGGGTCTGTGCTTCCCAGCGCAGCATCCTCCATGATGGACATCCCATGGATGACGACCACCAGCCCTTCCCCGGAGAGCCAGAGCACCTCAGCCCCCAAAGCCCCCTTTTCATGCTTGGTTAAGACCCTGGATGAGGGCATTTGGCAGGGCTGAACGCATGTGAAGTCCCAGCCTTACAAGGTCAAGGGTATGACTTCCAACGCCCACATCCTCTTCCCATCAGCTCCCCTTCCCATGCCATGTGTCCTGATGTTTCATCTTAGGAACGGCATTCATGCAGCCAAGATCAAACTTCCCAACCTCCGCCCTGCTCCAGCAGTATTTTCTCATTTCCATAGCTGCCTCTCTATGCTCTTGGCTCCCTCCCTGCCCTAGTTCATTCCAGATAACTTCTTTCTCCTTTCCAGCACCCTTTCTTGTCCTTTCTACAAAGGCTTGAAAAGGCGAGTTGTGTAACACCGCCCCTTCCAACTCCAACATGCACACGGTGTATATTCAAACCAGCCCAATGGCCAAGAGTATTCTTCTGAAGAGTCAACACTGCTCTTAGCTTGGCTGTGTAACGAGAATGTCCCATGCCAGAGCAAACTGGTGCAGCAGGAAGGCCAGTATCCACATCCACCTGGACACCACCAGCTGCCTCAAGGACAGTGGCAACGACTGTCCTGACACATAGGCAAGGAGAGGTTATTAATCTCTTTTCCACACTCGTATCCCCCTGCAGCGAGCTCCGTAGGGTCACACCTTACACAAAAGGCAGACAGTATTATTCCACTTACTTCCCTGTTGGATTTACCTGGTGTCCGCTTCCTCTTGATGTACAGAGGTGACCCACAGATCTACAGCTGGACGTGAATCACAAAGAGGTGTCACCTACACCCTGGTTTTCACGGACCAATATGCCCTTTGACGCCAAACTGCTGGGACACAACTTTAACAACGAAATATAGAATATGTTAGGGAGAGTCCCCCATTGTTGGGACCAAGTATGGGGTGGATTTCAATTCCTTCCATAGGAAGGAGTCCCTAGGAGACAGCAAAAATGATGGGGTGCTGGGTGCTTGGGCCAAGGGTTAATGGGGTGTACTGGAGCCAGGAGCAAAAGGCTGACAACACTGCAGTGGCTCCAGCCCTTAGGGATGGTACACCCCAGGCTTTGCAAGGTCTCTCCAGACCTCAGAGTAGTCCAAGACCAAAAGAGATAGAAAGCACTTCCACCCTCTTCTGATGGCCACAGATTCAGAAGGTTGAGCCTCCCTGTTAGTACTCACCTCAAAGGATGCACCAGCCAGAAGCCACAAAGCGAGGACCCTGTGGTCCTCCTCCCGCCACACACCCACCTGAACTCTGGGCAACACTGCTTTTATTAAAATTTCCCTTGTATTCGAAAAAAAAAAAGTGGCAAAAAATCCTCATGAACTTCAACTAGAAAAATTGTCTAATGGGGAAAATTAGAGATATTTTCGCAAGAAGGAGACAAGTGTTAAAAAAAAAAAATTAACAAAAAAGGGCGTTTGCCAAGACAGAAAAGGGCTGCTTGGGGGGAGAGAATTTTTTTCAGTCCATATATACATTGCAGATGAACCACTTGGAATTTTGGGCCTTTCAACTGGCTCACTTCCAAAGGCTGTGGCAGCCGCAAGAGTCTGCAAACGTTTCCCACCCGCACCGGGAAAGACTGACTCAAGCTGAGCGGCTTCATGAATGTCTCTGCTTATTCAGGTCCCCACAGAGGTCCACCGTGCTGCGGAGAAGTGCCATTATTAAACAGCCCCATCCCAACCGACTGGATCTGGAAATTCACTTGGACGCATTTTTTTGGTACATGGGACCTGCGTGAGCAGACAAAGACCGGTGGGATGCGCGCGCCAGCTGGCCCCACCGGTAGGCAAAAACCCTGTTCTCGATGGATATTTCATCTGGTTTTTGTTGAAATAGCCAAGCCTACAAACTGCATGGCACAGAACGACTGTGCCGGGACCATGAGGCGTCACAGGCCAGGAGAAGGGGAAGTGCAAACGGCAGCGAGAACATTGAAACCAGCTCTCCAAAGGCTGCACTCCCCTTTCATTAGCATCCAAGAACAATGTGTTTCGGACCAAATCAGACCACCGCTGCCATCGCCCCTACCAAGCAAATCGGACTGGAGCCGCCGCAGAGGTTCATGTAGAAATCCAGCTTTTGACCGCTAATGCATTTTATAGGTCCCTCTTGATCACGACTGGAAAAACGATGGCGTACAACATCCAGAAATAACAGAACTTGAGCCCAGCTGCCAGCATCCAGCCCACCTGCCTCTTTCAAGAGCTGAGCATCCCAACCAGAAGCGCCTTCCTTGAGTGGGGGATAAGGGACTTTTACATCCCGCATTGCTCCGGGACACAAAGGGATTAGAGCATGTAGGGTCATTTCAAAACAACTCTTTCCATAGTGAAAACTTGCTCTTCTAAGGCCAGGGGAGAGGGAGGAGGGACAAGGCTGGGCTCTGGTCTTTTTGCTGGACATGGGGGCATTCAGCACAACAGGAAAGCGGACGGGATAGACCACAGGCTCTAGTGTGCTCCGCGCCCTGGCTCTGCAGAATGCGAAGGGAAATCAGGCTCAGATCCACCTCCATCCTTAGCCTCTTCTGGCCGGCAAATGCATTTCACATTAGCTAATAAATTGCTGCATCTTATGTTTCTTAGCCTGCTGGAATGATGAATATTTTGGAATTATTTTGAATGGTTCCCTGCCAGAGTTGAACAATCATCTAGAGATTTTAAATCAAAAGGCTGAAAAATGGAAACCTCTGTATTTCCACAAAGTTCACTGCAGTTTGAAAAGCACAACTCCCAGCAGAGGAGGCAGAATAATGATTGTCAGAGCTCCTGCGAATTGGGGCAAGCGAGGGATATGTTGAAAACGACACTCCCTAATACAGAGTAATAATCTTTGCCTCCAGGTGATGAATACATTATGGGATATCTGCTTATTGCTGCCCTTAATCTGTCTGAAATGTCAGATACTCTAACCTTGAGAAGCAGATCATTTAGGGGACCTGTAGGGAGACATGGGATATCCAAGGCACAAAGCACTGCTTTCGCTCTGGTGCCGGGCTGGCAGACAAAAGCTGCCATTCTAGAACAATTTAAGAGAGTTTAAGCCTTTTGGAACACTCTAGCTAATGAATCACACCCATAGGTAAGGATGTGCCTTGTCTGGCTAACAGAGGAGTATCTCAAAACCAGCAAAAGATGGGATGGCTCACCCAAGGTAGCTCAGTTGGAGAAACACGACCATGTCCCCCTGCTCCAACCTCCCAAAACAGTTCATGCAGCCAACCAGCCGCCACACAAAGAGGGCTGAGCCAGCTCAGTGCAACCCCAAAGCCTGGATGCAAAGTCTCCATCGATACAGAAGACTTGAAGTGGTCTGGTCTCACTGGAGCAGCCACAGATGGAGCGGGTCCAGGAAATAAGCTCCCCTCTCCACCGTGGAGATGGGCTGTCTAGACACATTGGCAAAGCCGTGCTGCCGAGTTTGTGCAGCGCTGCATCCTTCTTGTATACAGCCTGTCAAATACAGCAAATTCCTGTCCCCCGGCCTGTTAGCATGGGCATTTTTTCAAGCTTCTTAGTGTCAGTCATGTCCAGAAATGCCAACTACATTTAATGAGAAATTTTTAAATAAATATTTTTTTCCACTAGGAAAACATCTCTGAATTTTTTTTTAATCAACTCTCTGTTAAAACCATTTGCTTGTTATTATGTCCATTTTTACTAATAATTAAAGTAGAAATAAAATAAGTCAGGTACAAAGTATTTTAAAGCCAAAACCCACTGATACTTGACTATGAATTACAATGAAAAACACAAAAAATAAAAATAGTTCTCTAAATAAGAAAAAACTATTGAACAAAACCTACGGGAGCGAGGTGCTGGTTTTCACTAGGAAAACAATGATGTCTGAGGATATTTAGAGAAAGCATGCCTAGCCTCAGGGCCACATTCAAGACAGTATGTAAGTGCAGGTTTAAAACCATCCCTCTCCAGTCCTTCTTCACTCTAATGACTCCCGAGGGACCGCAGAATGAGGGCTCGCACCCCACATCAAAGCCCTGCTGGAATCAGTAACTGACCTTCCACCAGATTCGAGTTCATGGGGGTCACTAGCATCCATGATGTCCTTAAACCGAGCTAGACAACTGTGTGTCAGGATTGGGGTAGTGAAATGTGAAAATTCCATCTTGCCCTTGGGGAAAGGTGGACTGACGACACGACTTCATGGGGTTTCTGCCAGACTCGTGTCCCCGGAGCCCACACCACGCTTCCAGCTCCTGTATTTGGGGGCAAAGCTTTGGGAGACAGCAACAAAACCAGCACAAAAGCAAAGCTGGAGACAGCAGATAGAGGAGCAGTGTGGGATTTGGCAGGCAGGGAAACTCCCTGGCTCCAGCTTTCTGAACGACTGCGGACAAGCCAGTCTGCTGCTCTGCGCCTCCGTTTCCTCCCTCGTTTCACCTCGCCCATCTGTTCAGACAACCCGCTCTCGGAGGACGTGTCGTGCCACCCTCTTTGTTCATAACACATCTAGTGGTGCCGTACTTACAGGGGTGCAGACAAAAAGCAAATCACTTCAAAATAAACCAGAAGCGGGATGTGTTCACATTACCATCAAGCCTTTCATGCTGTTCAGTTTCACAGCACAGAGAATAAATTAACGGCAAATAATTAAAACACTTTTGGTGTACGGTATAAAAGTACACAGCAGCTATTTCATCTTAGGTGCATACACAGACGTTGGCTGGTGTATTTGGGAGTACTGCAGACTGCGTACCCCAGCCATCAGCAGTGCTAACAGTGAGGCTCCACATTGATGCTGGCTCTGCTCTCAACCCTTTGCAGAAAAGCTGTCGGTTTTGATTCATTAATGTAGGCAGACGGACTAATTTCAGGTTAACGGGGCTCCATAGCAAGGGAGCCTTCCATTTAAGAAATCTCCACCAGCCTCCCTGGTCACTGGAGCGAACATGCAGGTGACTCCCTGGCAGAGGTGGCTTCCTCCTTCCTCCTCCTCCTCGTGAAGCTCTCCATACACCTCCCAGAAAGGAGTACCAGGGATGGACACCACAGCTCAGTCTGAACTCCCTCTCCGGCCAGCCCCGGTCCCAGCCGTGTGCTGGGAGCACTGGCAGCAATGCCAAGCCGGGACTGGGGAGCAGCCAGACACGGAGCTCCTGGCCACGGCCGCTGCCAGCCTTTATGCCTGCAGACAAGTCCTCCGACCAGCCCCAGCCCACTCACACCAGCTTTCCAGGCTCCCCCTCAGTCACAGAAACTGGATTCAAATGGAAAGACTGAGATCCCAGCACGGGTATCCAGTGTCCTAATGTGCCAACTATACCTGCAGCCTGGACAGATTTTCTGAGACCAGTCAGCTGCAAACACCCTTCAACAGGCACGAGGGACAACTACAGAGCGGTGCTGGGCGAAACATCTCCTGTGCAGGTCCTGGAACACGCATATTTCTACGTAAAGACCATTGCCATGCAACATGGTGTAACAAAGAGCCGCAAACCAGCTCGGAGAGAACTAAAGCAGAATGGTCTGGTCCTGAAATAGGTCCTCGTTTTCTTTTAAGTGCAGTTCATTAAATGTTTGCTGGAAAAACAGAAAAACATTTTCCACAGAGAAGAGGACATCCAAGAAAAGCCCTTTTGGACAAAAATTGGCAAGAGTCTCCCAAGCATTTATCTTCGGCATAGAATGTGCTCTGTCAGGAGGGGTGTAACTAACAATACGCTGAAAAACATGCCACAGACTTCCACTGTATTTTATTTGGCGTTAAGGGGTTATTCCTCAGCACAAAGTATTTGCAACTGGCATCGGTTAAACGAGAAATTACAACCTTCAAAAGATCTATTTAGCGTCAGCTGCAGAAAGTACGGAATTTGCCATCGGCTTCGATGACAACGGATTATGCCCCATAAAAATGCTGCAAACATGCTCAGCTACAATGCTCAGCGCGAGCTGCCAATTCAGCAAGGGGGACTGGGGACTCGGCACTCTCTGCCCCTTCTCGGGAGGCTGCTGCCCTGTTTTGGACGGGTGACATCCCTCTTCCCGACCCTTCGGCTCACATGCCTGCCAAGTTCAGCCACAGGGCTTGGGACACGGCAAGCTGATTTCTGCAAGGGCTTTGCAGAGCCGATGGGCAGCCGGCAGAACCAGGCTTGTGCTGGCTCTAGCCAGGCTGCAAAGAACCGCTCAGACGCACAGCAGCATCTTGCTCCATTTGGAGCAAAACACCCCAAAGTTTTTAGCCCCACAGCTCATTAGTGCTAAGAAAGAACAAGAGGGAAGCGTCACATTCATATCTGCTGGACATTCAGCTGGGACAGACTGAAGTCAACAGCATGGATGGGTCAGGAGGGCAGGGAACCCAATGGGTGGGTTACCTGGCTCTGCGCCCAAGGCGGTCATTCGGGAGCTCCATCACCTCCTGATCCTGCACAGCTCAGCTACATCCCAGGACGAGAGACAGCTGTGCTGCCCCTGTGCCGCGGGGTTATTCCCACCTCTCCGAGAGGAGGAAAGAGCTCTGCCAGCAAATCCCTGAGCCCTCAAACCTCTTTGCGCTTCAGAAAAGGAAACCTCAGAGTCAGGAAGCCTTCCTGGTGTTCGCTCAGGAGGAGCTCTGTGTCCGCGCAGGAGCACATGTGGAAGCACTCTGCGGAGAACAGGTTTGCCTGGCGAAGGGAAATCCGTCACCTGGCCCCCTGCACTGGACCAGCGCTATCTTGAGTTAACCTGGAAAAAGCGATGGAGATTCTCAGTCCAAAAACGATCACTGCCTGGGCTCTTGGAGTGGGCACCGGAGAGGTCAGCCTGAGCTCCGTTTTCCTGCCATAAAGCCAGAGCCCACTCAGCGAGCTGGAAAACGCCCCTGTCCTCGCGCTCTGCAAGAATTTTACTGTTTTCCTCCTGCAACTAAAACAGACCTGCAGAGACAGGGGCTTACTGGGCAAAGACCCTTCGTTTGCCTTGCGCTGGCAGGGTGTTTAACCATTCATGGGACTTGTGCAGCACCAACAACAATGAAAGAGGGAAAAGGAGGCTTTCTGCACAAAGCTGCAGCCTGCCCCGTGTTAGCACGCACCGTTCCAGCGTCTGTAAAGCCTGCATGGTGTCTACAGCCTTGGAGTTAACCTTTGCTCCGGCAAGCCCAGGAATTGTCACTTGGCTTGAAATGAAGTGTGTCTAGGAACCTTTATAGAGCTCAGGGAGAGGGGATGGCTTTGCCTTGGCTGTGCCAGGCACAACCTGTTGTTCACGCACAGCAGGAGCAGGCAAAACAGGACCAACCTCAACATCCACGGGCCTTAAGTTGGACCCTCTGAGAACGACATGATTGCCCCTGGAGGAGACCAGCATCAAGACAGGCTCCAGTGCCTTCTGTTGGTGAACCCTCTGCTCTTTTTTTTAACCTCACAGCTGCCTGAGTCTCATCCTTCTGACTTACACAAACCACCATAGATGTGCTTTTTTACCCCAGGTTTTCACACAACTCCAGAATCTAGAGCTTAAAAAAAAAAAAAAAAATTAAGAGCCACAGTCCTTCAAGGAGTCACAGCAATGATGAGACTGGACTTTGGTCGTGCTGTACTGGCACAGCGCGTTCATGTGGTAAGTGACAGTCATCCTATAAAGGTTTCAGGCACTCTGTTAGCGAGCCAAGCAAAAGCTGGCATCCTGGTAGAAATGGTCCATCCTTAGCCAGTTGGCCCAATTTTAAAAGCTGAAGTGTGACAGCTAAACCCATCTGCATAGCCCTTTGATGCTCAAGTCACTTGCAGTCAGGCGCCTAGCTACAGGCTGAAATTCCCGACTGGCACAGGAGAACCTCAGCCGTTTCCCGCTGCACAAGTTGGATGGCATCTGCAACAGCGCAGACTCGAGTCCTCTCCTAGCTTTTTATCAGGGGAAAAAAAGGCCTTTTAAATTTACTCTCCTTACACAGAGACACACAGAGAGAACAAGCCAATGTCCTGTTGATTGTATAGGAATTATGTTTTCTTTCCCAACGTCTGATGGGAAGTATATCGAACCGCATGTCATCTGCTGCCACGGGCTCGTTCCTAAGCGAGCGCTGCTGAATCCAGAGCGGACGCAGGGACCGCTCCCAGCTTACACACTGCTTTTACTTTGTAGATAGTTTAAGTGCCCTGATGAATAGACACACTTTCCTGAATCAAAAGCAAAAGAAAAACCCAAGTAATATTTTGACCAAATCTGTTCCCAGCATCAGAAGGACTGGGGGAGCTGGACATGAAAAGCTCCTTTTAAGCTGGAGAACTCATTCCCTCATCCCCGATGAAGGATGGATGAGTTACTAAAACAAATATTACATTTCATTCTGGCTAACAGCACTCTGAAGATGTGTCTTATGTGAAGAGGGGAGGCAAAAGTGCCCCCCATGATTATAATTTATGCGCAGATGACCTGACATCCTTGTGCTTGCTGAGATACGACATTCAGGTTTCTCCCAAAAACCTCTTCTGTCACTCAGGCATTTGTTTTGCAGTTTTTCTGGCAGTTTTATTCAGTCTACCACCCGGGCACAGAGATCATAAAATACTACAACTCCTCACCCCTGGACACTGGCTGTATCTTTCCCTGGTTATCTCTCAGCCTACAGCCAAAGTCAAGAGTCCCATCCTCGCTGCCTGCCTCGGGAGACCTCTGAGCACTGCCCCAGAGCCATGTCCAGGGAGACAGGTGCCCACATCCACCCTAACCACATTTCTGTCCCTCAGCTCCACCACCAGCTCCACCAGCACTGGCTGAAATAGGCCAGGCTGTCCCAAAACATTGCTGAATCCCTGCAACCACCCGGGCAGCTCTGGGGCATCCTCTCCCACCTGGCAGTCCCCTGTACCTGAGCATCATCAGCCTTTCCAGCTTTCAGGTAGAGCCTGTGTCCAAAAACTCCCCGTGCCTCCAGTTTCCACATAGAAAAGGTTTTGATTTCTCTCAAATCATTAAAGATGAGCCTGGGAAATTTCAAGGCTTGAAACCCAAGTGCTTAAAAAAGTTCCACCTGATAGTAACCAAAGGGGTGATACCTCCTGTGTTTGCTGCAGCAGAGCGCACATGTGCATGGCACCAATACTGCTCGTGAGCTATCAGGTCTCCTGCTGTGGGTCTTGCCTTTAAACTGCAAAATAAACAAAGTGTCGGAAAACCCTATCAAAGATCTCATCCCCTCTCCCAGCTTCCTCTCCTCCTCGCTCCCTGTGCCAGCTGAGTTCAAGGCGGGTTGTGCCTTGCTCAGAGCATGGCTTGCCACATTGGAGCCAAGCAAGTCGATGGACCTGGGTCCTTTGAAGCTGCCACAACGGAGAGGACATCCTCTCCCCAGGGATGTTCCACGTGGGGCTAAGCCAGCCACCGGGACAGCAAAGCCAGGGTGCAACCTATGGCAGGACACATACAGCGATGGAAGAAAAGCCGCGGGGCAGAGCTCCAGGCACCTGGAGAGGAGACAGTGTCCTTGGACGGGCTGCACTGGGCACCGAACTCCTAGAGGTGCCTCCCAAAAGGCAGCCCAGCTTCCCCAGCTAGTTTCAACTGGGTTTCTGGAGAAATTGCTTATAATGCAGCACGCTCTTTGCCTCTGACACCCCCCCCCCCAGCAGTTTTCGAGTCACTGGCCACTTTCGACCAAAATTTGACAATTTCAACAGGTTCTGTGAAGATAACTCAGCTCCTACCAACTCTTTTGAAAACCCAGTGGCTCAGTAAAAAGAAAGAGGCATTATTAATGCTGGCGAGAGACCAGGCAGCCGGACAACCCCAAGCTCTGACAAGATACTCGAGAATCCAGACCAGAGCATGTCGCTGCTCTGCCAAAGTGAAGGGAAACCCCAGCAGAGCTCAGCCCCAACTGCTCCATGCCATCCCAACCTGGAGATGCACAGCGGCAGGAGCACCATCGCCAACGGCTGCCTTCCTCCGCAAGGCCAAAGCTGGAGAGCAGATTCCTGCAGGACCCCAGCCACCCCCCCACCCTGTGTTTCCCTCCCGTTCCCTGCTGCCACGGCTCTTTCTGTGGGCTCGGACCAGTAGATGGCACCAGAATGACAGAGAAGCTCCTCCGGTTCTGCCTCCGCGTCTCCCCAAACCCGCAGCGTCACCCCCAAACACCACTGGGCACTGGCAACAACCCATGGCTTTCAGCTCTCTAAAAGCCTGTTCGGAGCAGACCTCTAACAGGACTTCTGAAAGTTTTAGCAAACAGATTTGGGAGAGAAAAAAAAAAACAGTCAAAGTAGTTTCTTTCCATTCTGAGGCTTATAAAATCTGTTTTTCCTCCCAACATAGATGCTGCTTTTACATGAAAAAAAGAATCAAAGTATTTACCCAAAGCATCTGCTTTCTCCATCATTAATTTGGAGGAGGTTCCCCCCCCTCCAGCTGGAAACAACAGAAATTTCCTGCCTGCTGCAGCCAAACTGAATCTCCCTTTCTCAATGTAGACACAATTTACCTGACAAGTGTCTGGCTACTTTTTTAGGTACGAAGATGCCCTTCTCTTGGGCAGTTGTGACTGCTGCCATTATTAAAGGAAAGTGCAGTACTTCTTCCCAAACAGCTTCTGCTATTAGCTAACGACAACATCCTCAACCCCAGTGTGTTGAGCACCCTCTCAACCCTCTTAAAACAAGCAACAGGACCATCCCGGGTCAAGGTGGGCATTCCTCCGAGGAGGTCCCTGCCTCTTTCTTGCACACCAGGCACACAAGAATTTTTCTCTTTACATAGAATAGAGGCTGCCCTAAAGCAGGATTAACAGCCAGCGAACAGCCTGCAACAAAATCCAGCCACATCACGGCTGGTTTAGGAAGACCCTGCTCCCATCCACGCCGCGTGCTACCTCCTGACGGTAGGACAGCCATGTTTTCATAAGGAGGACTTGGGCAAAGATGTTGGTGGTCTCCAGGGATGCTCTCTGGCTGGCTGGCAGTCCCGGGCTACAGAGCACGACGAGGTGTACCCCAGCACTGCGCAGTGACACCAAACGCCCCAGAGCTGCGTCTGCAGCTCTGCCTGGGGGAGGTTTAATGTGCACAGGGAAGCACCAGGATTTTTTCAGTAGCTTGAATCCTGCTGGGAGTCAATCTGGGACAAATTCAGAGACCTTCTGATTTTTCACACCTGGGACCAAGTTTTCAACACGGCTCAGCCCAGCAAAGTTTTAAGAGGAGTATATTATTTTGATGTTTTCCCCCACCCCCACTATTAATCACACCGAAGCAAAGCATAATTCCTTCAAACCAAACCATTTGCCAAAATATTTCTCAGCATTTTTTTTTTTTTTACTTAACAGCCCTCCTAGGAACAGAGTACATTTGGAAACCTCTACATCTCCATCCTTCTTGGCCAACAAGAAGTCCATGAGCACACGGCTGCAAGCACTGAGCATCGTGAGTGCTGGGAAATGCTCAGCCAGGGTGGGGGGGGGGAAGGCTCTTGCCCCCATGGGCTCGGTGGCAGAGCAGAGGACCAGCCACGAGGGTTTAGTGCTACAAATGCTCCCAGGGGAGTTGCCTTTGTGCAGCTCTTCAGCCATTCCTGCTTTCAGAGGGCTCCTCCCCAGCTGGCGACCAGCGAAGGCAAAATGGAGCACGAACACAGGCAGCAAGAGATGGCTCTGACCGGTGCAGCCCTGCAAACCCTTTTCCTCCCTTTCCTTGGTGCCAGCCCTGCACAGTCATTGCTGACCTTCCCAGGGAGCCCACCCTACCAATGTCCTACGCTGAGGACATTTATCCTCCTCCTTACCACTGATTAGATTTGCAGCTCTCCCTGTTTTCCTCATTTTACCTGAAGCCAACAGCGTTGCGATGATGAGACAAACTTTCTGTAGACTGTCCACCTGGCCAGAAATACCAGAAATCTCACGGAACAGCCTGTTTTCTTTAAAGTCACAGTAAACTCAGAAGAGGTCTCAAAATACGAGAGCAAGTTGGGCTATTTCCATACCTGATGATCGCCCATCCTAGCTCTGCAGAAGTTTTTCTATCTCTGCTATTCTCAGCAGGACTTTGAAGAGGGGATTGTCCTATAACCGAGTGTGGCAGCTGGTTCACATAAGGGTCTGAATTACAATCAGAGATGAGGACACTGCTTTTCTTTTGTTTCTCGCTATATTTTGTTTCAAACCTGTAAACACATTTGTGCTGAGCGGATCTGCGTTCTCCATCTGGTCCCACGATCCAATTTCCTGGCAGGAACATCCCTAACATTGAACTGCACAGGAATGCTGTGGCGTGTCCATCCGTTCCACGGCCAGAGCCGAGCTCTTCGCTTTGCCGGTCCCTGCGCGAGACCCAGCCGTGGCGTTTCACCCCGTTACCCTGGCTAGCGAGACCAATAACTCACAGCTGAGAAAAGCGGCTCTTCCAAAAGGGCTTCCAGACGTTCATGGATGGAGAAGCCAATGTTCTCCTTCAGAGTCACTTCTAGTGATTACATCGCATCTCACAGCTAAAAAATGCATGTTTTCTGCCTCCTTTGAATGCATGTCTGGGTTTTGCTCCCAGCCACTGGCTCTTGTTCTACCTTCTCTAATGGATTAAAGAAAAGGAAAAAAAAAAAAAAAAAAGACCTCTTCCTAGAGAGTCACAATAACGGGGATTCAAATCCATCATCACAAGAGTCTGGAACAACTCTCAGCACTGCCCGTCCGGAAAGGGACAGTGATACGTCACACAAGCAAAACTGCTCCCACACGGAGCAGAGGCCGGGAAACACATCAGAAAGCAAAGCCCTTCCGAGGAGGGCTGGAGAGCAGTGCCGTGCATGTAGCAAGAGAGGAACGGGGATTCCAGGACCACTGGTGACGAGAGAATTGGGATCTGGCACCTAGCTCTGCACAGAGTGCTCCCATCCTCCACGAAGGTGGCCTCCGCACTTGCTCGCTGTAACCTCCTCTAGGCACTGACCGTGTCTGGCCAGACGAGCACACAGCACTCACAAAGGCAGACACAAACCTGCCCATACGGATGACAGGCTGCTTTCTGGGGCAGTTTTCTTGCTAATCACATCCTAGTTTGTCTTTTCAATCACACCAGCTACTTCCAGCCCACAGTGCTCAAGCCAAAAGGCAGGTGTAGGAAATGTGTTGCCTGGTTTCCCAGCAGTGGGTCACCCCTGGTGAACATGTCCCTATGCACCTCGGGGCTTTCCCTCAGCTGCAGGGGTCCCTCTTGCCTGACAGACACCCCAGCTGAACAGAGCACAGCAACCTGCTTGGAAAGTGAGGAAAAATTGGAGTCAGCATCAATCAGCATGAATGAAATGCAGGGTTAAGCACACAGGCACGTTCCCACTAAAGTCACACATATACTGAACTTGGGGGAAGCACTCCCTCCCCAAGGCAGGACAAGCTCTACACTGTTTATTCCTTTACATGTGTGTCTCCATCAGATCTGTGTTTGGGGTCTCTACAGCATCCTCACACCATCTCTTCCAGGGTTTCCCTGTCCTCACCAGACCTGGGAGCATTTCCCTGCCGCCTCACTTCCATCTCCCTGGCTGCAACACAAGTAGGTGGGCTTAGAGATCAGTTTATACCCTCCTCTTCTGGAGCTTAAGCACCTCTTCTTTCCTCCTAAACTGGATGCTGGACCTCTCCTTGCTTTTCATCTCTGGACTTTTTTTCTGCATCTTTCTCAACACGCAGCTTGTCCAAACACGGAGCCCTTTCTGCAGCCGAGCACAAGGAGAGGATGCTCCACAAATGAGGCAGAACTACAGGAGATGCTCGGGGTGAAAACATCTGCTTCTCCTCATAAAGATGCAGCGTTTTGAATTGAGCAGGAAAGTTGGTTTGAGGCCAGACAAGCAGATACACAAAGGGCACAGAGCCACAGCACTCCAGTGTAGTTTTTTATATAGGCAGCAGGTTGACACCAGCAGCTTCTGTGCCACCCTCCTTCCAGGGGACCATGCAGAAATGCCCTGAGCTGCGATGTTGGGGAGATCTGCTCTGTCAGCCCAGCAGAGGAGCGAGAGCGGGCACTTCCCCCAACAAGCCCAATTTCCCCACTGGGAATCACTGGTGGGGACGAGATGGCTCCGTCCTGTCGGGCACCCGTGACCAGACCTCGCAGAGCACATCCTGCAGAGGAGCAGCTCTCCCACAGCTGGAGGGCTTGGCCAGTGGCAGGGCATTCAGAGGAAGGGTTAGCACCAAAATAGGTCATTAGCGAGCAACGCGGGGTTCTTCATTCTTCTCTGGGCCCCTCGTTTTCCTAAGGGGAATGCCTCAGAAAACCCAGTGGGGGGGAGAAGGAATTTACAGTTCCCTTCCAAAACCCAGTCTTTGTTTGTTTGATCGTTTTTGGTTTTTTTTTAAATGATCGAGTAACTTGTGAATACATTTTCTGATGATTCCCACATCCTCCCAGCTGGAGAACGGTTCATGAACAGACTCCAAACTTTGTAAATGAGCTTGTTAGTCATAAGTCTTCAAACAGGCTTGATAAACAACTTTCAGCCTGCAGGATATTCATCAACCATTCTGTCTGCCTGGTCTCCCGACACTAATTTATTATTTACAATGAGAGATCCCTCTCCTAAATCACAGGTGATTGTTTCTTTTTACTGATTAGCCGATTTTTTTTTTTTAAAGAAGGAGAAACAATGAAAACCAAATTACAAACAAGCAATGCATAGCAAGCACTTATTCCTGAGCACTTCCCCGACTTTCCATGAGGTGTATCAGCAGCTGTCCAAACGAAACAAACTGTAACTAAAGATCTTTTTGGCCAAACTTTCAAGACTAGGCAACAGCCAAGAAAAAAGAGGCACGACCATCCGAACCAGCCACTGGGAATTTCAGTGCCTGCCTCCAAATCCTCCAAGGACCTTCCAGCTGACCAACACGTGCTGCTCGTTGCATCTTTTGGGTTTGTGGAGAGCCCAAGCATCTCAAGATGTTCAGGAGATCCGAGCCTGCATGCAAAAATCTGCCACCGAAAACTGCTTTACCCCAGGGATGGGTTCATGCAGCAAACAGGACTCGTCCCGAGGGCATCGGGTGCACTCAGGGGCACCTGAGCACAAAGTGGGATCCCTGCAGGAACAAACTTGCTGGAAGTTGCTCCAGCTCATGGAAGGGGATCTCCTCAATGCTAATCAGTTAATTAACACGGAAGGTGGTCGAGATGGAGGCAGATGAAACAGCAACTAGCTCGGGGCGATGCAGAGAGAGGGCAACCTTCCCAAATCGCAGCTGAAGCCAAGCTCTTATATAATACACATCCAACAGATTTCAAAGCCCCTTATTAAGGGGCCAGGATCCTATCCAGGAGAGAAACTGAAGCATGGCGAGGTGAACTCGGACAAGTTATGGCAGCGAGTATACAGCAGAAAAGATCTCATGACCCTGTGGCCAAGGCACTGAGGCATTTTGAAGCAATAAGAGACAGGCTGGGTCATCCTAATGAGCAATTTCTACTGATGTTTAGAGGAAAAACATGCCAACTGTTTCAATTTTGATGCTGGGTGCAAGCCTTTTCAGGGCAGGCTGCTCCCACCGCCAGCAAACGCTGCACCCTGCAAACCCTGTCCTGCTGAACCCCCGAACAGAGTGGCCCTACGCTGCTGGGGGAACACATGGAGCTGACAAATGCCTTCCCCAGCAGGCTGCCTTGTGGGTGTTCATGAAATCCAGATCTGTGTTTCCACCACCACCTCGGTTCCCCATTCCTGATCCACGGAGAGGTGCAGGCTCCTGTCAGCATTCAGAGGGAAGGCAGCAGAATGCAGAGCTTAGCTCTGGACAGGTCTCGAAAGCTTTTTTTCTCTCTCTCACTGCAAAATCACCACTACATTTGCTCTGACAACCTCAAGCAGCCAAGACCAGACAGGCTGTGCTACCAGCTCATGTCCAAAGGCAGCCTTCGCAGTGCCGAATAGGAGCAAACACACTCGGGGAAGAGACACAGACTTGTCACCAGCTTTCTCCAGCACTGTCAGCATGAGACACCATCCATCCCAAGCAGGACCTCGGCGCTGGATTCACAAACCTCTGCTCTGTACGTTCAGGGGAAATGCAACGCTGTGCAGGAAGTTGAAGGATAACGAAGTCTTACCGGCGTTTCAAGCCATGGGGTAGGGAGAGCGCTAAAAAGCTTTACAAGAGACCAGCCCAGCCTTCACGTGGACAGGAGCTGCCTGCAGAGCCACCGGCACGGGCAGAGCCAGCGGCACGGGCAGCTCTTTCTGCAGCATCAGGCCCAGAGCATGAACACTCTGTTTTCACTGTTAGGGTTCAGGCGCTTTTCCCAGTTAAAGTCCAATCCATCCATCAGAGCCCCGACTCTGCTGAGCTGACACAGAGAAGTGACAGCTCTTTGAAAGCTACTAGCATGACTTTTTTCCAAATGTGGGTTGTATTAGTGATGGTTCCAAAAAAAAAAGGACGATTTCCAGAGCACTGAGCACGTTTTCATGGCTCCTCCGGCACACTGGCTGCAGCTCAGCCCAAGTCACCCGCCACTCATTCAGCAGCCACAAGCACAACAAAACTAGGAGCAAACAGAAGGCTACTAAAGGTCCCCATGGGTTCAAAACCTACCCAACCTTGACTGGTCCCGCAGTCCTGACTGTCCAGACTGGTCCTACATTGGCTACAAGAAGGGGATGCGACCTACTTGGATGCTGCCTTCGTAGCCACCCCCCCATCTCCAGCATGCCCAGACACCCCGCTTTGTTCCCAGCGCCCCTGGGACTGTTGGTCCCCTTCAGAGCTGGATGCCATTTCCCTTCTTCAAGTCTGCCCACTCAGCGGCTGCTGCTGGCCATTTTTTCTTGTCCTTAGATGCACAGGGACATGGCTAACCTTGGTTTTACTTTGGTCAAGGAAGCCAGAGGAGAAGTTCATCCACTGGTGGGCTCACAGCAGGAAGCAATGTCCCCACGCTCCTGATAAATTCCAGCTCTCAGTGCAAAAGCAGTTTTGCTGCCTGAGCAACTCATCAAGACGTGGAGATGGTTCTAGCCAGATCCTGAGCGACTCTTTGGACGTTTGCCCTGCCCAGCAGTCTCGCTGACTGGCTGGAGTTTCTCCTGTAGGAAAATGTCTCTATCCAGAAATGAAGGGAAAACTTGGGTGGAATATGAACGGGATGCTGCAATAGGATGTAGTGACTTGTTAACAGCACAGCTGGCTCCCCTCACCTCTCTTCTACCCTTCCCTTCCAGGAACACAAGGCACCAGGTGGTCCTGGACTGCCACTCCAAGACAAATGTTCACTTCATACAGTCACGACAAATCCAGACAGTCTGGGACAGTGCTTTAAACACTGTCATAAGCTTTTCTCAGCCTCTGGAGGTTAAGGAGCCCAGAAAACTATGTAAGCCGAAATGGACGCCCAGTGGCTTGTTCATCAGGCCTCTCTTCCCAGCTCTGGCCTTCACAGACTCATCCTTGCAGACGCCAGGCTTTCCATGGCAGGAGGCGGCTCCCAGCTTCAGCACCACTGCTCCCTTCCCTTCCCAACCAGCATCCTCCTGATATTCTTATTTGAAAGAAACTTCTCTCAAAATGATGCCACCGCAGTCCCAGCAGACATGCTGCCCACTTCTGCTGAGCTCCCACCCCCACCTCACGGCATCTTCCAGGGCTACGCGCAGAGACCAGCCAAGGTCCATCAGGAACAGGGCTAGAAAGGGAATGGCAGGTTAGGTACCTACAACATGTTTAGAGATCAACGCGTAAATGACAAACGTGAGCAAGGCGAGCAAACGTCAGAGTAAGAACTGCAGGACTGCCCTGGAAGACCCTCAGACCTGTAAGAGTGCTGCAGTCATAATGCAGGGTGACAAAGGACAAATCCCTGCAGACCTGTGCCACAGGGCTGGTGCCACCTGCGTCTGTACACGCACGAGCTTCCACTGATGCAGTCCATAACATGGAGTCTCCAAAGACACTCTCTGGTGGCTTAGTAAGAGGTTGAATTTATGCCGCATCTCCCTCTCTGGGGAGGCACTGCTAGCATCCTTCTCCACACCCCACCAAGCTGCTGCAAAACCCACCGGGACTTCATACGCCTCGGAGCTGTCTGCTCTTCCACCAGAGCAGCCAGTGGCTTCAGAAGATATTTCCCACTCACTGTGACCATACAACAGTTTTTTCTTGGGGAACCAGGCTAAAAAACCTTTGCTCTGTGCTCCACCACTCAAGCACAAGTGGAAAGTTTTCTGTGCCCTGTGCACAAAGCCGTGAGGACAGTTCAAACAACATCAGATCAGAGCCTTGGCCAGCAGCTCCTCCAGCCAGGCTGTGATGATTCGCACTTCACATCTCCATAATCCGCCCCGAAATCCAAGCCTCCTTTAGGAAATGTGAGTAGGGTGGGGAACCAGCAATGCAGTGATTCATCCTCCCCAGAAACAGAGGCCCAAAGTCTGGAATATTGTGACACTTGGTAAATACTCGTGATGTACTTCATTATGCAACGCAGGCGCAGCAGGAGCACAGCTCCCTCAGGGCTACTTACAATGGGTTTCAAAAACTATTAAATATATCATAAACAACTTGCAGCCAGGAATAAACACCTATAATCCCATCAAGCCATTCTGGTGATGTCAAAAAACCATGGGAGCAAACTAAAAAAAAAAAAAAAGAAAAAAAAAAGAAAATATTCTCGAAGGAATTATGACCCTGTAATTCTGTGTTTGCCTCGTCAAACACTCAACTCTCCCAGCTCCTCCTGCTTTTGCTCTATGTTTTTGCTCTTTCTTTCCAGGCTTCCCAACATCGCATGTTTTGATGCCTGTTGCACCTCTGCCGAAAGGCAAAAGGATCACGTCCTTGAATGCAGACAGCAAAACTATTTAATGCCTGCGCAGAAATATTCCACTCGCCTGAAAAAAAAGCTCTTTGCGTGACTCAAGGCTGCCGGTCAAGTCTTTAAACACTAATACTCATCAACTGGCATACATTGAAGTAGTCCATTGAATTGCATGCAATGAGTCGTGTGAGTAAGGACTGCACAAATTAACCCTGAGATAATATTTTCCCATGCGATCACTGCTTGATACATACATCATCAAAAAGATGGAAAAGAGACTGGCTAGTCGTGGAAACTCGGTGCAGAGGACAGAAAGCTGATGTTCATTAAAAGCGTTCCAGCAGTTTAGACCAAACCTTTAAGTTTTATGAGATATTTCAGAATCTAATTTTCATGGAAATGTTTTCATTACATTAAGGGAAGGGGGGAAAAAAAAAAGTAAAAACCTTCAGCAAAATCTTTTTCAAATTAAGAAGTTGGAAGCTCTGTGCGGATAGATTGAAAACACAAATACCATCAGCAAATTGTGAGACCATGAGAACCAGGAAGCAAAACTGATTATGATCAAAAAAGTGAAACTCACAAACAAATAAAAGTCTAGTTTCGCCCGTCAAAAGGAGGGCAGCATGGCCACCACTTGCAAACTGAGTCAGCTCCCTCCTTCAAATTCACAGGGTTTTTTTTCTCTGTTAATAATAGTACATTGCCCATTTTTGTTTGATTTTTGGTGCCTTTTTTTTTTTTAAGACTCCAGGTTTGTGATGGAGTCACATTTCCATGTTTCGTCTGCCTCCAGAAGCTCTACAAATTTATGTGAAAAATACAAAATGTTTTTCCACTTCAAGGATTTCAGAAAAATATTCAACGCTGTGAATTACTTGACAGCATAACCACGCACCAGCCAGCCCGAGAGTGAAATTAAATAGACATGCCCAGGGAACAGAAATGGAAAAAAGTTGATCAAACTTCAACAAGTGCCTTCAAAATAATTTTCATCTAATCCTCAAATTTTTGCACATCAGCTGCTGGAAGGGGAGGATTGGTTCTGGAAAGGCTTTCTTGGCAGCACCTTGGAAGGATGCTCATGGCTGCACGGCTGCTGCAGTTTCCCTGTATCACCTGTGGACATCAGCAGCCAGCTGCTTCCTGCAGCCTCTCCCTTTGTCCATCAGCTATGCAGGACAAAAGAAGAAGAAAATAGCTCCTAGATTTCATCAATTTACCCAGCTTTTTCCCCCCTCCCCTTTCTATTCTTTGTACATCCTCAGTCTACAGTCTCAGCATCTTCTGGGAAGAAGGGCTGTGTTTTACTAACAAAAGAGCCACTTACGACTTCAAGATAAAGCAAAGGTTTGCAAAGAAAACCCTGCAGTTGTCCCTGGCGCTTCCTCTCACGTCCACCCTCCATGGGACTCAACAGCCCATAATGGCTTTTCACATTTCAAAGCAGTGGCAGAGCTTTTCCACTTTAAAAAAAATTCAATATTTGCACACACCCTTTTACTCCCTCAGCCCAGGATCCTGTCTCAGGCTGCCAGGAAGAACAGAGGCAGAGGGTCTAAGCCCGGGCAGCAATCTCTGCCCTGTCTCTGAGCGGCTCACAGTGCTGCGGTGACAAGCCATCCTCAGACCTCCCTGAATTTGCCTTGTCCTTCCTCTAAATCATTCCCGTTTCTGAGCTCTGCAAAATCCTGCGGCATCAAGATCCATCAGCAAACGCTGTGCCAGCTGGAAAAGCCCCTTCCTTGTGCTCTCAGCCCACCGAGGGGGCTGAAGCCAGCACAGATGCTCCGCTGGACCCATCCTGAGCGAAGAAACTCACCTCCTCCCGGCCAGCCCAGCAGCGTGCCTGCTTCCTTGGGAAGGAGCAGGGGTACCGAGGGGTCACGATACCCGTCGCGGGGAGCTGCACCCCAGCTTTAATCACGAATCAGTCCCGACAGTCTGATGTAATCTGCACAGCCCCCGAACCGCCATCCTTTTATACTGAAGAGAAATGAAAGGACAGTAATAATACGCAGAACTTGTGCACGTACTGGACGAAAGCGGGATTTATTCGTTTCTCACAAAAGAAATCCAAGCGGAACATTTTTCTATTCCTGCTCGTGCTTTCTGCACATCATTTTATGAGCCATCAACAGCGACACTCAAACAAACCAACAACAACAACAAAAAGTAGAGGTCAGAAATGCCATCTTAAAAAAAACACACCACCTAAGAGCTTACCAGCTTTGGCAAATTCGCCCCACTCAGAGCCACAAGCTCTGGGAACCCACTGGCAGGTTTCTGCCACCCCGAGAGGGCACAGGAGCAATCAGAGCTGACTGCCTTTGCTGGAAAGCTGCGGGGTCCCCGCTGCTGAGCTGGGACCCCCAATTTTCATCCCAGTTTTAGCCCAAGTCAGCGAAAGCAAGAGTTGGCTGTATGTTAACAGGTGGTTTTGCGATGAAGAGGAACTCGGGTTGTAACATCTTCCTGGCTAAGCGGCAAAGGTAGGGAGGCTGCTGTGAATTCTTTCAGGGTATGGTTTTCAGAGCTACAAGTTGAACTAAAGTCAAGGAGAGTGACAGCTTCACAGCACCACTGAAAAATCAGCTCCTTAATATACTGACAGTTCTCCCTGTAAATATTATAATCATAGCTACTCCCAGGGATATTGTGGGGTTTTTTTAATAGGAGAAACTTTTTCTCCTGAACCCCTTTCAAATGAACTAGTGGTGAAATAGTTCCTTCAATCTCTATTGTCCAAATAAAACCTTTTATCACTTCTGTGTCAAGCTTTCTCCCTTCATTTGGGATGACACAAACAGGTCCGATAATTTGTCTTTTCACTTCAGTCTGGGACAGAACTCGGTGCCACAGCTGACTTTCTTCCAGATTGGAAGAACATTTTTAGTATTCCCGAGACATTCCATAATTTCTCCGAACGGCTTTTACCTTCTCTCCCTTAGTAACACGGAGCATAACCAAGCCCTGTGTTAGCTTTTCCACTGAACCAGCTCTCATTTTTCACCGAGAAAAGCTCATACCTCTGTACACTGCCTAGCTCCAGCAGAGTCCTTTCCCTGCCCGAATTGCAAAACACTCCACAAAAACGCATGAAGTGGGGAAACCGAGGCACAGAAATGCACAGGATCTGCTAAACGCATCAGTGAAAGAGCCAAAAAGCCTGGCAGATGACAGCTCTGCCCAATACCAGCGAGAATTTATCCCTGGTATTTATTTTTCAGCTTATTTTAGAATACTTTTAAAACTTTCTAATTCACCACAACAGCATTAAAGCTTTTACAGCATTCGGAGAACTTCTCATTTATTTTAAGCTGTAGTTTGGTCCCTGCTTGGCAATGCTGGCTGGTAAACATCCTCCAACCAGGGTTTTTTGGTCCCTTTTATGCTGCAAGAGCTGGGTGGGTATCAGGGAAACACACCCCTCTTTTCCAGGCTGAGCGAGCCAGCTCTGGAAAGCTCAGCAGCGGGCAAGGGGTAGCACCAGGAATAAATCGACTCTAAATAAAATATTACAAACGAAACCGGGAGAGAGAAATAGAAGGAAAAAAATAATTGTCTACGTAACTTGTTTGTTAGTATCTCGGGGACTCTCCGGCTGCAGCGTTGCGGCACAGGGAGCCGAACTGGGCAGGGAGACATGATCACTGCCTTCTCCGCTAAAACACACATTTTTAGGGCCAGAAATTTCATTTTTCTGGGTCCTGGGAAGGGAAATTTTTTAAAGCTATCTCCCAGCCGCGGTTGGTCGGTCGGTCCGGCTCTCCGGGGAGGAAGGAGCTGCTCCAGCAGCTCCGCACCGCCTGCTCCGTCCCCACCGCGCTCCCTCAACTAACGCGCCCGGGGCCGACGCTTCCCCGGACGGAGAAAATGTCTTAGGGGGGTGAAGTTTCGGGACCCCACGGGCGGTGGCTGCTTTTTGGAAGGCTCGCCCCATCCTCAGCCTGTTTTCCTTCGGGATACCGAGAAAGCCACGTCGGATCCGCAGGGAAAAAAGGCTCGGAGGCAGCTCCCGGAGAAAAAGAAAAAAAAAAAAAAAAAAAAAAAGGGAAAAAAAAAACGAAAAGCGAACGAAAATTACAATTTTTGTTCGGTTTTTTTTTGGTTTTTTTTTTTTTTGTTTCCCCGCCTTTCGCCGGCAGCGGCAGGGCAGCCCCCGGCCCGGGATGGGGAGCTCCCTCGGCAGCTCGTGTCCGCAGCCGTGGCCCTTGCCCACTCCACGGGAGCCACGGCAGGGGCGGCCGCAGCCAGCCCCTACCCACAGCGAAAATCGCGGCCACTTCTGCGCCCGGGGATATATATGTATTTTAAACAGATTGCTGAGGGAGGGTCGAGGGGGTTTGCTGGCCCTGCACACCCACCTCACCTCGCTCCACCGCGGCTCGCCCTTTCTTACAGCGCTGCCCTTGGAAAATTAACAAGCGGCGCTTGGAAAATACCGCGCAAGCCGGTGCCCATCCCCGGGGCGGGGGGACTGTTGTTTTAAGACTACTTGCGCTCCCAAGCCAGGACACATTAGGACGGGCTGCTCAGAGCCTGCAAAGGGCCTGGATCGGGCCCGCACCGGGAGAACCGGGGCTCGGTGAGGAGGGGGAGCGGCGGCTCCCCTTCGCAGCCGCGCACGCACCCTGGGGCTGTTTGCGAGCCGGAGTGCTCCGGGCAGGTCGTCGGACAATTATTCGGTCCCCATCCAGACCCCACCGAGCAGCTTCCCAGTGTCCCGCAAACAACGGCGCCGGTCCCAGCTCCGACGGGACGGAAGGACGGATGGATGGATGGGGGGCGGCTCACCCCGTCCAGCCAAGCCCCGTGCTCAGCCCCTCCAACAAGCGATGAAGAGGGGGCTCAGCCCGCGGGCCCGATCCTGCCCGCCCCGACTTCCAGGGCTGTTCACCCCCGGGGACGGAGCAGCGCGACGTGGTCCCCAACGAGCGCGGCACGGCGGCGACAAGCAGCTAGCCGCTCCCCCCGTGTCCCGGGACGCGGCTGGGGGAGAAGCAGCGTTTTCACACGCTGCCGAGGGCGGGGGGGACGCAGGGTCCCCGCACGGAGCGGGGCAAACCGACCCCGGCACCGACCGGCGGCTCCTCCGGCCGCTTTCCCGCGGGACTCCCTCGGGGCCGGCACCGGCTGCCGCCGCTCCCCCGGTCGCTCCCGGTCCGGGCTCGCGGTACACGGGGAGCGGCCACAGCGGCCCCTCGCCCCGGGGAGGGATGGAATAGGGGGCCTTGGGGGAGGGGGGGGGTGTCCCCTCACTTACTGTCCTGCTGCGGGGTGTCGCTGCCGCTGGTCAGCCCGGGGGACTCCAACAAGCTCCGTCCAGGTTCTCCGCCACCCTCCTCCGCCTGGGCGGCCACCATGTCACCCGCCTCCTCCAGGTCCAGCAGGTGACTCACGGAAAAGTTCTTCTTGGCTTGTAAATTGTCCAGACCGGCGGGGCCGTCGAGGCGGGCGGGCAGCAGGGCCTGTCTCTCCATAGCGTGGGCATAGCTGGACGCCATGGTACCGAGCGGGGCTTTTCTGCCCTCGCCCCCCCACCCCGGGCGCCCCACCGCCCCCCGCTCCCCCCCAGCCGCCGGCCCTTCGAGGGGGGGAGGGATGCGCAAAGACCGAAAAGGGGGGGAAGGAACAGAATGGGACCCGACGGTGGCGGGAGGGGAAACCCGAAGGGGAAGCGGGGTTTAAAACATGCCGGAGGGGAGAGAGGAGAGGCGGCGCGGCGGGCTCCGGGAGCTGCCGGCGGGCGGGAGGCGCGGGGTGGCTGTGGGGCCGCCGGGGCGGGTGCGCCCCGTCCCTCCGCCCCCGCTGCCGCCGGCTCCGCTCCCTCCGCCCCTGCGCTGCCCTCCCCTCCCCTCCCTCCCCTCCGCCCCGCACTTCAAACGGCAGGGGCGGCTCCGCCACGGGTACCCGGGGAGGGCGGGCGGCCAGCGGGGCCCCCGCCGGGACGTGGCACCGGAGCGGCCCGACCGGGACGGGGATGGGTAGTGGCGGCCCCGGGGGGTGGCTAGGGAGCCCCCGGTTAGGGGTAAAAGGGGTGGACAGGGGCCTGAGGTGTCCCCCCCTTTGTCACCTGGAGGTGCACCTAGAGAGGACAGTGGGTGCAGCCCTGGGGAGGGGTCCCGGGGCAGAGGAGAGAAACAGAGAAGAGGAGAAATGCAGATGAAAAGATGACAAAAGATAAGAATTAGAGAAAGCATGAACAGGAGAGAGGAAAGGAAGAGAAAAAAATAGTGAAAGAGGAAGAAAAAGTGCAATAGAGAACTAAAAAAGAAAAGACTGCCCTACAAGAGAGCAAAAGCAAGAGAGTAGAAGAGAAATGGGGGGGGAGAAAAAAAGCAGCCAAAAAGACAAACAGCCAAAAGACAGGAGGAAGAGGAGAAGGAAGATGCCCTCAGAGCTCCTCAGGCCAAGAATCA
The DNA here is from genome assembly GCA_013400615.1 of Syrrhaptes paradoxus. Lineage (NCBI taxonomy): Eukaryota > Metazoa > Chordata > Aves > Pterocliformes > Pteroclidae > Syrrhaptes > Syrrhaptes paradoxus. The sequence continues at coordinate 54,846 of VZTO01017691.1, forward strand.
AAGAGGTCCCAGCAGTTTGTCCCAGCCGCTGGCCCCCGTGGCCAAGGGCAGGTAGAGGTGCAGGAGGGTACCCCTGGACCCTCACTTGCTGCAGAAGGGCCCCGAGGACAGCAGGGCTGGTGACAGGGACAGGTCCTGCAGGCCAGGAAAGGCTGCTGCATCCCAGTGGCTAGAGCCTGGGCTCCAAGCTGCCACAGCCAGCCCAGAATTTCCATCCCCCCTGATCTGGGGAAAGAACATTTGATGCCATCAAAGGGCTCCAGATTGAAAACAGATGTGCTTCCCCGAGCCTCTCCATGCATTTAATTAAGGCACAGGCATGGAGGAGACATTTTCATCATTAGCTTGCTTTCAGGCCCCCCCACTCTGGTCCCAGTTTACCCTTTGCCGTCTCAAAGACCCAAATGAGTATGGCAGGGCTGCGGGGCTCTGCTGTTCCCAGCTTCGGGGCAAGCAAAGCTGGTGGGCACAGGCTGGAAAAGCCAGGAAAAGCACTGGAGCAAAGTTCCATGTGTGCACAGAAATGTGTGGGTGTGTATACACCCAAAAATGCTGTGTGTGCATCTATATACACAGTGGTGTGTGCCTCATTGAACACTGGCATGGCGCTTTTTCTGCACACGAGGGAGTATTTATGTGTGATGTCCTGTGGTATGTGCCAACGTGCTGGATGCAGGAGGAGCTGTGTCTTCACACAGGTGTGTATATGGCTGGCTCTTGTACCCTGGCTCTCCAGGTCTTCAGATTTAGACACAGCAGGGTGTAGGGACCTCCATGCTCTGAAGAATGGTTATCTGTACACACCCCTGTGGCCTGCTCAGCATGTGAAACACCCTTTTCTCTGCCTCCGCCTTTCCCAGAGATTTGACTGCCTTCTTTCTTGGCGAGCTGGGTTTTCCTCTCTTTTGTCCTGTGCTCGTTCAAATGGATGTTGTGACTGACCTGGCTTTTCTGAGTGGGTGCTGTGGAGTCCCAGCCATAAACATCCCTTTCCACCAGCAGTAAGGTCGGCTCTTTGCCCCAGGCAACATCTACCATAGGGGTAACAGCAAAAGCCACAGAAACTAGAACAAGAGCCCTTTGTGCCACTGATGTCCCTTGAAAGAAGTATTTCTCCTTAGACGTTCCCAGGTGTAAGGGCATCCTTCAGCCAACCCTCCCTCCCAGTCTCACAGTTTGGGAATGCAGCCCCAAACCAGCAGATGCCCTGGAAAGATGGTGGGTGAAAGCATGTCGGTGCTGTGGGTGAGCACATCAACATGTGTGCATCTGCTGCAAAGGGAGAGTCTCCCCTGCAAGGCAATAAAGTTCCAAGAGTGGCTACTGTGCCTTGACCCTGAAGAGAAAGAACCAGAAAGATGAGGAGAGGGAGGGGATGAAGGAGGACACGCTCTCTGAGCTCCTAGGAGAGCAAGCCAAGGGGTACCAGGGCCCTACATAGCCACAGATCTCAGCCTGCCACTAAAACAGAAGTCGGACCATATTTACAGGACAAGCATGAAATAGCCCTTTATTGGCCATTTCTTTTAACTTGATTCAAAGTTTTAGAAAGAGCACAGGCAGATATTATCACCTTACCTGAATGCTCAAGGGTATCTAGTGTTTATCTTCTACCTCTCCAGCCACCAGCAGCAAAGGCACGAGAGGACGGGGCACTTGCCAACCATCTCAGATGCATCAATTTCTTCCTCTGTGAGCATCACCATCCAGCCCATGCACTCGCTCTAGGGCTTCCAGGAGTTTCTGCAGGATGAATAGCCATAGGACAGGTATGAGCCACACCATGGCCTGCTGTAACCCAAAGATCTCGACACACTTCATCCTGTTTCACATGGGGAAACTGATGCAAAGGCAGCTTGTCCTCAGCACCAAACCCAGAGCAGAGGTGATGGATACCCTGGTTCTCATGACCCTGAGGCTGGGAAGGACTCCCATGACACAGATAGTCCATGACAGCAAATGCACATACCATTTCAACACCCCACAGGCCACTGAGCAGTTAGACATCTATTTCCCACCTCAGGTAGCTCCTGTTTCCCACCATCCTCCTGTTCCACCTTTCCTCTCCAACGTGTGCCTGCCTGGCAGCCGCCCCCAGCCCCATTCCTGCCCCTTTCCAGGCTGTCCAGGGAATGACTGCCTCCTGCTCACAGTCCCAGGAAGACAGGGACCTCTCAGCCTCTGCTGCTGTTGCGGGAAGGAAGAGGAAAAAGCCCAAAGGTCCTGAAATAGCCAGGAATCAGCTAGGTAAAGCCCCCAGAGCTGTAAGGCCAAGCCTCACACTGCAACCAGACCCCAGTTTGTCCCCTCCTGCTCCCAAAAGCTGTTATAATTTTGAAAGACATCAGTGAGACTCACCAGCTGGAGCCCTGCCTCAAAACCTGTCTATCTCCTATGCTGTGACCACATCTGGTGCTCAGAAAAGGTGAGGCAGAAACCACCTCTCCATTCTGCCTCCCCCAGATGCATATCAAGAAGGGTTATCTTCAAAAACCCTATCAATCAAAGGGTTTCCTATCAAAACCAAAGATCTGCACCTCTGCAGATGACCAGCATGCTTGGTTCTGCTTTCTTTTCTCATAGCAAATTACAAGCTCAATCTGCAGTGTCAGTGAGAAGATCTCCAACTGAAGTATTTGCCCCAGTTCCTGGAATTTCCCACAAAAACTTGCACTAGGAAGTTGCTGTGATTCCCAGCTCCAATATATGTGCTACCAAAGTATGCTAGAAGCCCTCAGAAATGTTCCCCTCACCTTCTCATCTCTCTGAACAGGGAGCTTCCCAGCACATACAGCCCCAGTCTTGGTGACAGTTTTCAGGTACAACAAACAGGAGCTGACAACCTTCCCAAGCATCTCACAGCCAACAAGAAATACTCAGAGCAGATGAGCAGCTGTGCAGCAGTAGCAGCCCCAGGGCAGCTCCCACTCTGTGTAGTTGGCATTCGGGGGATGCAGGAAGGCTCCAAGCACTGAGTAAGCCAAGCCTTTGCCTCCTCTCTGCCCACATTCAGCTCTTCTACACTGACCACCACATCACATGCCTTTCCCAGCATGGACTACCCACTTGTTTCAGGTGCCTTAAATATCTTCTTTTCTACCTTAGTTTAAAAAAAAACAAAACAAACCAAAACCCAAACCAAAACAAACAACAAAAGAGAAACATGCAGAAGAGCCTGTGGAGGCTGTGACACACAGGTGTGAATTCTCAGCTGTAATAATATCATGGCATTCAGGTGAAGCATTTTGCTCAGTGAGGAAAAGTAGTTTGGGTCTCTCTTCCCTACCTTATTTTCACAAACCTTGTCAGCATGTAATGTCTTAGAGCCCGTTTTCGATCTGACAGATTTGTTTCATCCTAGCAGCTTAAAAATAATATTGCAGGAGGGCAGCAGGGCGAAGGAGGAAAATTTAATGCAATTTAACAAGAGCAAGTGTAGAGTCTTGCATCTGGGCAAGAACA
>VZTO01017691.1:58543-88276 GCA_013400615.1 Syrrhaptes paradoxus
ATGAGAAAAAACTTCTTCACAGTGAGGGTGACAGAGCACTGGAACAGGCTGCCCAGAGAGGTGGTGGAGTCTCCTTCTCTGGAGACATTCAAAGCCCGCCTGGATGCGTTCCTGTGTGATCTGATCTAGGTGTTCCTGCTCTGGCAGGGGGATTGGACTAGATGATCTTTCGAGGTCCCTTCCAATCCCTAACATTCTGTGATTCTGTGGGGAGCTAACAGCCAGTACTGTTGCCCAAGCTTGTTGCCTGTAGGAAACCTGAGCAAAATGCACACACAACTTCTTCCTGCTCCATGCTTCTTGGCCTTAGCTATGCACAGTGCTCAGTTATCCTAAGACGTGCTGGGTGCCCTCCCACACTGCTCTCCCGAGGACCTCGATGGGGTGCCCAGTTCAGATAGGCAATTCAGAGGACAGGAGGGCACAAATGATGCTTACTCCTCTCCTAGGCCCACAGCGACAGCCACTTTGGAAGGGGAGCACTCCAACATAGACCTCCACCCCTTTGCACCCCAAAACATCAGCCACAGCTCCTTAGGGGCAAGCTGATGAGAGGCAGGAAATCAGAGCATCTCTCTACTGCTGGCCACTTTTCAGGCTGCATCCGTACTGTCCTGTCCCTGGAGGTGTAGATGCCCCATCCCTGGGGGGGTTCAAGGCCAGGCTGATGAGACTTTGAGCAACCTGGGCTGGTGGGAGGTGTCCCTGCTCATGACAGGGGGGTGGAACTCGATGATCTTTAAGGTCCTTTCCAACCCAAACCATTCTGTGATTCTATATCCTCACTGCTGGACCCCATTGCTGACGCCTGGGTGCTGGGCTCTGGTGCCTGATGCCTTTAAGCTTCTCTGTAAAGTTTTCATCCCATCGCCCTGTCATGCTGCTTCACTGAAATGTCTGGTCTTGAGCCTCTCTGCACTTGCTCTGCCCAGGGCTGGATAAGAACTATGCTGAGCTGAAGACAGCACCTGCAGGAGCACATGTGTGCATGGAGGTGTATCACCTTACACGTCTGCGGGAGCATTGGGGTACGTACACACACACTCAAGTCTGGAGCCAGACCTCTCCCCCACAAACTCCTGCTGCACACTTGGGCCAAATCTCCCTCTTTTTTTCCCCGACACAGAGGTGCGTTATTAGATCTGTGGGGATCAGGTAGTCTACAGTCATTTCAAGCTGTAAACTCAACATCAGGGTTTCTTTTAATCCCAAACATCTTGATATCATCTGGAAATGCCATGAGCGGTTTATAATTAGGGTTTAGCATACCGATTAATACCAGCAGCTCCAGGGTGAACAGACCATCAGAGTCTAATCAAAGCTTAAGTAGGGCAGCAATTTAAAACTGAGATTTATTATTCCTCTGCATAATATTTTGAAACAGGGGCTGAGTTCACATCACACACAATCATTCCTGGAAGTGCTATCACATCTCCAGTCAGAGCGAGGTGGCTTGTTACTGGTTCACGGGGGTGATAAATACTAGGCTTTGGGAACTTATTTAGGAAAATTGCAGCATTGACACTGTAAAAGATTTAGAACCTGAAGCAGGAGAGCACTTGCACACATGCACAACGAACGCATGGCACTCCAGCCCCGCGTGGATGGTGGGGCAAGACCATGCACTTACACTTGTTTTGCTGGGTACCAGTTGTTATAAGGGAGGTGGCCCCAGGACACCAGGTGAGGGATTCTCTGTTTGCCATCTCCTCTGGCCATGTGTGGGTTGGCGTGAGGAAGGACGGGAAGGTATGTGTTACTCACGGGAGGATAAAGCCATCCCACAGCAACAGAACCATCATGGCAATGGGTACCATGTGGTATGCTCAGCTAAGGGTTGGGGAGGGAGTCCTGGGCGAAACGCAGCCAGGGAAATCTCCTTCTGTATGGCATTTCTGCAAAGCCCCATCTGGATGGCCCCTGGAAGTACCTCCAAGTCTCAGAGGTTTGATTTTCAGGTTAGGGGCAGTTGGGCTGTCTGTGCAGCACCTGGGTTGGCTTTTTCCCTTGCAGGGATCCTACCTTCTTAAATTTGCCTTGCCCAAACCTCTCCCCACCCAGTCAGGACGGGAGCCCTTCCCTTGCCTTGTCATTTGTAAAACACAAGTGGAGGAGTGAGCTGGGAGAGTGGAAATTTGTTCATCAAGTTTGTCTGTACAAGTCCCAGTTTTTAGATTTCAAGACAGAGTTTCAGCAGTTGCCACTTAACTTTCAACAGAGATGACAAGAACGTTTGCCAGCTGGCAATGGCAAGAACTAGTTTCCTATTTTCTTTTTCTATGAGCTTTCCACCAAGCGAAAGAGGGGCTATGAGGAAGGGAATGCCCTCATTTCTAGCCTGGACGGTCTGTAGATCTGAACTAGAGTGCAGCTCTTGACTTCCCTGGCTGGGCTCTTGCTAGAGATGCCCATGTGTGTCCCAGCTCTGCCTCTGCAGGAGGTGTGTGTCCGCAGGTGACATGGTCCCAAGGATCAGAACCGTATGTCTGTGGCTCTTTCAGGTTGTCTACTGACCTACCGTAGCTACCTGGAGGCACCAAGACGGCCACCAGGAACCCCCCTTGGGCCAGCTAAACAGAGCCAGCCAAGCTAAATTAGGGCTAAGCTGCGTGTTCCCAAGGGCTCAGACTTGAGCTGGCTCCAGAGCTGGCTGTGTAAGGAGCCGTGGGTTTGGATAAGCCAGCCGTTTAACCGGGGTTTTATTACCAGGCAGGGTAACAAAAGCACTCAGAGGTCACTCGGGAACTTTAATCAGCACCGAGGGTCACTGGATAGCAGGCTGGGTGGGAGGAGGGCAGCGCCCAGGGCACGCAAATAAATAAATAGAAGTATTGAAACCACCGCTGTTCCTCCAAGTCATCCCCTCTCTCTCTCTCTCCCCTTCTCCTCTCTTTACAATCAGATGTTCAAATGACCCTAATTTCCCCAGCAGAAACTCCAAGATCTCCTGCAAATTTAGCTGAGAATATTATCCATGAGGTTTGGTTGTCAGGTTTTTTTTCTTTTTTCTTTTTTTTTTTTTTTAAATCCCTCACTGCTGGAGATGAAAGTTCAGTCTTCTGGACTGCTCTTGGGCTGGGTATCAGATATCCTTAACCCCAGAGAGAGAAAGCGTCCCACCAGCTTCTCTCCCCTGCAGGAAAGAAAAAAAAAAAAAAAAAACAACAACCCTTCCATAATCAGAGTCTGGGCAGACAAATTGGCACCACTGTTTTCGTCTTTTCTCCCTCCACCCCCCTTTCTGGAAGAGGACTAACCCTTTGGAGCACAGTCACAACTCACAAATATTTGTGGGTATTATATTGCATGAGGGAAAAAAAAATCCAAAGGAAGGTAACTGTTAAAAGCTTAGTCCCTCTCCCATGGAAAGCAGCTTTATGCACGTCCATAAATCTCTTTTGTAAGTGGTCATTAAAATTGCGTCTTGTTTAATTTTTTTTTTTAATCTCTTTTAAACACTTTTTCTCATCTTGCAAACGAATGATGTCACTGGCAGGCCCAGTAATGAACTGAAAAAAAAAAAAAATCAACTTTCTAATGTTTTGGGGGCTCTCTCCAAAAGCAAGCATTTCAATACCAGTCTGCTAACCCAGCCAAATACTTAAGCATGTGCTTAACAACCAGCTTGCATTTAAGTGCCTTGCTCCCATGGGGACATCTGTCCACACTCATCTTCGTGCACAAAGGATGTGAGGAGCATGTTTAAACGGTTGCAGGAGGAGAGTCCCGTGGCCCAGCTGCTGAGCTGCTCACTGCACGGACAGAACGACGTGATGGAGACCCCGTGGCTGCTGCATATGGTGCCCCGACCTGCTCACTGCTGGTCACCACTCGTCCCTCTCCTTCTGCAATCCTGAGACTGATGTCCTCAGGGTTTCCTGCACTGCTGCTTTATTTCAAAGAGTCAAGCCCACCTTTTTGCCACAAGGCTTTCTGCAGATGTCACAAAGCATGGGCATTGCTAACCTACCTGGCCCTTTGCTTCACAGATATGCCCTTGACACCCAAAATGATGTTTAGTTGGAAGGCTCTGTGCCTGCTAGTTGTGTTGTTTGGTTTGGGTGTGTGGCTGGGGTTTTTAGGCTGGTTTTTTGGTTTGTGCCTTTTTTTTTTTTTTTTTTTTTTTTTTTTTTTTTTTTTTTTTTTTTTTTTTTTTTTTTGGAAGCCGTTTTAATGAAGTGGAAGCAAAACCAAATAGTAGGCTGCGCAAATGGGGAAAAAATAAATGCAAAACTTGAAAATGAATAATTGGTGTGGTTTTAATTAAAAAGTGGTTAACTGTTTCGGGGTGAAGAGCATGGGTTCGGGTTGACATCGTCTGAACCCTGGAAAGAGCACGTTAAGCTGTTCACCATGCTGCGGGTTAAGAAAATGGGAAATAAATACATCCCAGCCACTTGGAAAACTAAACCATCTTTAGGGCTCAGCTGTAAACTTTCTTCAGCAATTTATTAGAGTTCCAGAAAACACTTGTTGAGTAGCCTTGGCCTGTAATAAATATCAGTCCTTGTTTGTTTGTTTTTGTAATGGGAGCAAAACCACATCTTTTTCTTTCTAAAGTGGATAATTTAATTACATGGCAAGAAACACATTCATTGTCCAGAATACCAGGAGAAGATTGCCATGAAACTTGCAGTTCAGCAGAGACAGGAGGGGAGCAGAGCCAGCTGATACCCAGAATCATTTTCATGGAAGATTTTCTTGTCAGGACGTCCGCTTCCTCTGGAGATGACAGTAGCACTGGGATTGTCATTGCAAACAGGAGGAGGGGATGGGCCCTCTGTGTAAGGCAGTTCTTATCCCAAAGGATGCGGAGCGTTGGAGAGCCAAGGCAGACGCGAACGAAAGGGAACGAAGGACAGTGAAGGGAAGGGACTTGTCCAGGCCATGCAGAGGGTCCGAGGTGGCATGGGGAGCTGAGCTCCAGCCCTCTGTTCTTAGCCTGACATGCGTGCTCACAGATTTGTCGTGATTTCCTCCAGAAAACGCAAACCCCAGGTTTCTGCCTCTGCTGCCAGCAAGGAGTCTGTCGTGTCCTTGTGTCAGCCCCGCTCAGCTGCTTGCTGACACGTTCTGCGTGCCTGGGTGCTGTTTGAAGGCAGAAAATCACCTCTGTCCCACATCTCACATCCCGTGCTCTCTCTCAAACCTAGCTCCAGTCTGAAAATATCAATATTTTCTTCTAGAAGCTAAAATGCTTCAGCATTTCTTGCTCTGCAGGCTGTCAGCCCTTTTGTGGGGACTCGATGGCAGGAGACAAGTAGTGGTGGGGATCACCAGTACATCTGGAGGTGATCCCCTATGAGAACACAGAGTGCTCGTGAGCATCTGTCCCCATTTTTTGGCAGCCTGCCTTGCAGAAAAGAGAAACGAGTCGATCCTTTAAAATCAGCTTTTGGTGGGTTTGGTTTGCCCACCCTCTGCAGGCAGCCAGGCTCTGGCTTTAATGCTGGAAAAGTCTCCAAGCTGCAATAGCTGAAGGGGGGTACTATCCAGATAAGCAATTACCCAGCACGCTTTCCCAGGGACAGCCCAGCAATTATGTTCAGCAATAAAGAAATCTGACGGTTGTCAAAACACAGACCCTCATTCCTCCAAGCTCTTCTTGAGGGGCACAATTAGCGTGCTGATGTGATTAAAGCCACGCTCGGCTCTGCGATAGGAGAGCCAGATGCACCCAGATAACTCCTCCGAAGCCAGCCGCTCGAAACCGAAGGCGTTGGTTACCTGATTTGTAGCCAATCAAGTAGAAATCAACCATTCCTGTCCACATAGCTACATCATGCCGTTAAACAGCCAAACCCTCTTCTCTTACATGTCTTTGAGGGAGATGAAATCCATATGGCCCAGAGAGTGAGCGCAGGCTAGGGATGGAAGGAAGGACAGAAACAGCATTTCTCCAGGACAGAAGACAATGGAAACATTTCCACTGATTCCAATAGGTTCTGAATCAGCGGCTGCAACCAATTTGCCTCCTAAATGGACTTCCATATGTCTAAAAAAGTCTTGCAAGTGCTGGAATTTGTTACAGAACAAACCTGTACTTTATTACTCTGCTCCCCGACTCCGAGCGTTTCTCCCTTTAAATTCCTTGGTCAGCCGTTTCTGGGCTTCAGGGTTTGCTTTCGAGAAACACGTTCACTTCTAAAGCAAACATTTTCCATGAAATTTCTCCCCTCTCTGTCCCCAGACTTCACTTCACTTTGCTGGAAACTTGTGTCTTTAACTTCATCAGAAAAATAAGTGGCTCTATGTGCAGAGGAAAGTGCAGGGAGGAAATCAAGTTCACCAGCCCTGAAACCCTCTCTACTTTACAAATAGCCTTTGCAATGGAGATATTTGGGCAAATTTTTCCATTTTCCACTTCTCTAAGAATAGATTTTATTTTGCCCTCTTGGTGATGGACAGCTTTAAACTAAAGATTTTTCTATTTCCTTCTTTCATTAAATCCCAACAAAAATTGGCACGAGTTAACTTGTTCATTTTCACCAAAAAACATTTTGTAAGGAAAGAGAGTCACTTTCCTGCCCATGATATCCGTGCCATGTACTACATTTAAAGGGATTTAGAAACCTATGTACCATTTTCAATAGTGGTTTAGGCACTAAAAGGGACATTTGTATGACCAGCAATATCTATATTCCAGGACTATCAGTAAAGGTTAAGCAGTTAAGTACCTTTTATCTTGTCCTGAGGTGTCAGTGAAAGCCAGGCTTTCTACAAGGTCTTGAAAATACGGCTTAGGTTTGATTAAGGTCCCAAAACCTAATAGAATTTTTAGAACGGACTCCTATACTGAAATGGCCACAAACATTATAGTTTTCAAATTCATCTATCTGAGCAAAAATATTTTCTATTTCCCTGCAAGAATGAAAATACAGGAAGAAAGTTTCAAAGCAACTCCCTCAAGGAAGATCCCCAAGGCCCCATTTAATTCCCAGTTTTAAGAAGTTTCTAAGCTCCCAGAGATTTTTTTAGTTGATGTTAACTTTAGTTTAAGGGTGTTGTTTCAAAATGAAATCTCAAAATGTTTCATTAGAAAACAAAGCCAAAACGCTTGGATTTCTTTTTCTTCTTTTGCCAGAACAGTTTGTCAAGCTGATGCAAATTCACAAACATTTTCAGCCAGCCTAAAGCACAATCTTTGACAAATAAATAATTTGCCTAAAAAAAGAAGTAATTGTCCCGTTCTAAGAATAAGGATAAAATCCATCCGTGATTTTAAGTGCTCAGACTGAACAATGATGGAGTATTTGCCCTGACGATAGAAAAAGAGAAATAAATTTTGCTTATTACTTTACATATATATTTATACATATCTGAAATTTATATACACGCACATACGCACACAGCTCTTTCCGTCTAACATGAATGTTTTCAACACAGAAAAAGTAAAGAGAAGAGATTTAGTGCTGATTAGAACAAAAGTCGCACTGTACCTTACAGATTTCAGCATGTCTCATTAAAACTGGGCTTGAAATATACATATCCTTTAATAAATAAAGCTTAAGGTACATAAACACTGCAGCGGATATAAATTATTTTAACCAAAGTATGTAGGGAAAAAAAAAATTACTGGAACACCATGATCCAGGGCATTTTACAGTAAATTGGACTTCATCAGCGGTTTTGCATTTTTATTTGATTTTGGAGTTCCTCCACTAAAGCTGTAAGTTTTGTAGAGTTTATTTCACACCTTGTAATTTAAAACGTTACACTCCATCGAAATTCCTCTCAAAAAAAGGACCCGAGTAATTAATGTCTTTGGGCTCAACGTTCATTATATCCCACTAGTGTGAAAATTCATAAAAATAAGACATGGGATTAGGAGCTTAACAGCCTGACACATTTGCAGAGCTGCTGCATTGGCAAATATTTCTCTGCCCTTTCGGAACAGAGTGCTCTCCTGGCTGCTCTCATTTCTTTCGTTGGACCATCCGAAGTCATTAGAAAGTGCCTGAAAAGAAACCTCATGTCTCATGCTGATATTTTTTCTTGGAAGCAGATAAATAAAAGGGATTTGGGACATTTCTTCCCATGCTCTTCTATTTGCTTCGTTTGGTGGCAGGATGTGCTTTAACTCCTCATGGAGACAATGGGAATTTTGGTCATTTACAGCAAGGGGACTCCAGATGCCCTTGGAAAGGAAGCAGGACCTGGGTTATGATTACCGAGAGTTGAATCGCTTCCTTCATGAAAACACCCTGGGCTCTCCTCCCTGGTTCCAAGGAGGTGGAACAGCTCTGGGCTGAATCACAGACTCCGTTTTGCCCGCGGCAGATTCATAGATACAGCGGGTGAATTTGTTCAGTGAACAGTAACTTTGACCAGAGTTTAATTTCGGAGGGATATAAACCATTCACAAAGTTGGGCTGAATTCGACAAGCACCTTTTGCCAAAAAAACAAACAAAACCAACAAGCCTAATACAGGAGGCTCTTTTTTAAACTTCAAAACATTTCATTCCAAAGTGTTTTCAAAGCAAAGAGGTTGACTTCATGTAGGTGTTTCTGAAATGAGCCTTTTGGAGGTTTTATTGAAAAACCTGACTTTAGAAAAAAAAACGAAATTAAACTGTAAAATGGAACATTGTGTTTCAGATCAAACACCATGTCCTAGGTTGACTCAAAATTTCTGGTTTATTTTATCTTCCCCCCCCCCTCCTTTTTAAAAGACTGTCTTGGTTCAAAACAAACAGAATTGCTTCATTTCTTGGTTCCCTCCCCCAGGTATCTGAATTTGACCACAGCACAAAGCATCCTTTATGAACTCATGTCGCAATCCTTCACCCCAGGACATGGCTGGCCAGAATCCCTAAGGAGTAGATCAGCACAGCTCTCCCTGAAGCTCTGGCTACTCAATTTCCTTCTAAATCACACAATTCCTATTGTGCCAAAGTCTCTTCCAGATCCCAGTTACTCATCAAGGCTCCTTCTATAGCTGATGGTGAGAAATTCCAGTCCCAGATCCTTAGGACAATCCATACTCTGAACATCCCGACTGATACTAGAGGGAACCAAGCTGTCCAGTTTGCACTTGGAGATGCCTTCAGTGAGGGGATGTGAAGTCCACAACAGACTTGCTCTTGGGCAGAAAGTATCACTGCAAATTGCTGTTTTCATTACTGCACATGGCTGTGGAAAGGAAAACCATTGTCCAAGAGAGATCGGCTATTGCATCTGACCTAGAAATTAATTTGTCAGCAGCAGCTGGGAAAAGTGTGTTGGCATTCAAGTACCTTGCTGCCTTCTGACGTTTAAGGTCACATTCACGTTACCTTTCTGCCAAGTGCTTTTTGGCTGTAAGAAGGTGCAAGATGACTGAACCAAGGAAGGGCTTTTCAGGAAGTTCTCCAAAGAAGAACAAGACAGAAAAAAGGTCCATTTTATTTTACTCTTCACATTTTAAAGCAATACAATTAATGTAACTATTTTAACATCCTAAATGAGGTTTACACATTTTAGCTCATGAACTATCTGAATTCTAACTGAATGCAGTTAGCACACTCATTAAAAAAAATAATTACACATCTTCTTTTGAGCTTAATGAAAGAAGCTCCTACCTCCAAGCTTGATCTGGAGGCTGTGCTGCAGCCCCTCTTTGCTCTCCTGCCCTTGAGAGCTGTTCTGTGCTCAGAGCAAGCCACCTTTGCAGCAAAAGGGCGAGTGGATTTGAAAGAAACATCAGGGCTTCTCAGATGGGTGAAAACTGGGAGATCTCTCAGCATAGTTATTCTCTAATTTGATCAAAAAATCTGTCATCACATACTCTGGCTGGTGAAGAGGTGATAAAATCATTCAGCTTTGGGACACGGAGCGGCTCTCTCAAATTTAAATCAGATGGAAAGAGAGACAACTTGTTTTCAAAAGAAGTTAGGCTCTCAGCAAGGATTATCACCCCTATCATTTTCTTCTAGTTGCAAATTGAGTGTTTTCAAGAGTTTGAATGGAGCAGTAAACAACCACCATACTTTTCTTATGAACTTGTCTTGCATTATAGCTCTGTCTCCTCATCAGGACAACAATCACAAAACCTGGTGCTGTTGTCCATGCAAGCAAGTCGTGATCCAGTGCTTTGCTTGCTCTGAGGATATCTACATGACTTGACGCACAAGCAGGAAGATGAGTCACAGATGGCTCTATCAGTGTTAGAAACTCAATGTGGATCTGAGCAAGTTTTGGATGCTTCCCACCACGCATACTTCACTGCCTGTCTCACTGCAGAGCCTGCTGTGCAAATGCTTTAAAGGGTAACAGAGAAAAAGGGCTGTGCCTTGGGAAGAGGAAGAACCATTCTCTTCAAACACAGCTAACAGGGCAAACCCAGGTTTAAACTGCAGCAGTGGAGTTTCCAGTTAGATCTTGGGGTAAACTTCTATGGTTAACAGATTCTCCATCACTGCAAGGTGCAGAAACTCTCGGCCAACTATCTGTCAGGACAGATAGACTGGGTTTGGTTGAGGCTTTGAGTTAGAGGACATCTTGAGACCCTTTCCAGTTCTGTCATTCCAGAACAGGATGTCACCCTACCCGCACTTTAACCTTGCTTGGAAGGTGTACCTTGAAAAGATATAGTCAAGTGCACACACAGCAGCTACTGAAGTAGGAATCTAAGAAATAAAGCCAATGTAACCTTTCGGCAAGAGCAGAACTCACATTTCTTCAGGGAAACATCCCCTAGAGCATCACACATACCTGCACAGTTAAGCAGCACTGAGACAGAAAGTTTTGGTTGAAGGTACCAGGACTGGATTAAAACTGCTGTGACCCCACACAGCCAAACACTGATGCAGTGTATACCACTCTGCCTAGTCAAATTTATCCTCTGAATTGTTACAGGGTAACTTCAGTCCAACAGAATTCATGCCAGATGGGGTATCATATGTCTTCCTGCAGCCAATGTAAAACATGAAGCCAATATAAACACTATATAGCATGTTCTAGCTAATTCAACACAAAGCAACACTGTGCACACACCTGATCTGGATCATATTTGTCCTGCCAGGTGATTTTGAAATACACAGAGTGTTAATGATGTGGAATCCTAGCCCCACCTATTGCCCCTTCCGACGCTTGGCTGACAAGCCCTCATCTAGTGTTTCCTGCTTAAAAAACTCTTCACATCAGTTCAAGATCATGTGCAGCATTCAGAGATACTAACACCGACCTGACAAGTTATTCATGATGAGTTTTCCCACTCTCAAGCAATCAGGCCTACAAATGGAGCCTGTAGGGAAAAGGATTGGTACTTCTCGGTAGGGATGCAAGAAAGAACATTGATGTTCAGCACCCTTTACAGAAAACCACCCAGCAGAGGAGTCCAGCCATCAGCTCTGAGCAGTGTATGAGACAAGCAGCCCTTGATGTGCTCTTGGCAATACAGCCCACTCACCGCCAACTGTCCGGGCTAGTGGAGCTGTACTTTGAGGCAGCTAACTAACACAAGGATCTACATCATGTAGCATGCAAATCCAACACACCCTCTGTGCCCAAGGTGAGGCTTCCTCCTCTCTTCGGCTACAGCCATCACACATGCCCTCCATGTCCCATCAGCTCCACACACCACCTTGCAGGGACCTTCCTCAGCTAGGGCTCAACAACATGCAGGATGTACCAAGGCACCCTTGTCCTCCAAATACATGCTTTTGTGTCCTCTGAGAGCACCCTCCCCTTCAACTGGGGTGAGGGCCAGCTCCTGGCACCCCTGTTGCCACAGGAAAACTCGCTGCTGGCTTCTAACCCACCCACGACAGCAGTGGTGGGTTCACCTCCACTTCAGAATGGATGCCACAGCTTGCCTAAAATTCCCCAGTGCCCCAATTCCCCTCCCTCTCCAACCCGTGTCTCCAATCCTACAGGACATTTGTCCCTGGCCTTCACACACCTCTATGCTGTGTCTGGATTCAGAGCCCAAAGTTTGGGCTTTACACTAGAGTTTGTCATCACCCCTCTTGGCCTTGAGATCTAGAGATGCCACAGTCCCATCTCCTGAAGGCAGGGCAACTATCAGGTGAGGACTTGACAAAGCTTATATAGCAGGAAAGTGACAGCGGCATGCTAATGTCACCTTACACACTAACACATCCCAAATGCACAGTCGCAGATGCCTAGTGCTTGCACAAAAAACGAGCGGCCTCTCATTTCAGGGTTAGCTGGTCATTTCTCCCACAGAAACTCCTGTGTCAGCACCTGCAAGTATTTAAAATTCTCAAGGCTTCTTGTATTTGTTGTATCTGCCTTCTGGTTTTTTGAGCCTTGATGTTAGATACGTGTCAGGTTTTCAAACTTTTCTCCACAAGGATGAGGCCACCAGGTGACCCAGAGTGTGGACAGCCAGCCAAAACCCAGTGGAGTTGGGATGGGAGCAGACAGGGTGTGGGGAGAAAGCCCTAGAGCGAAGACCTGGGTGCGAGAGGTTTAAAATGACCCTGAAAATCTCTAAATTGAGAGTTTTGTAACACTGAAGGGGTCGAGAGGAAGGAAAACTTTAGAGAAGAGGTGGGGAACTTCCCAGCCTTACTTTATGTTGCTGATAGCAAGGCTGTGCCTGAACAGACCACCTACCTCCTCTGAGCATGGCGTGAGCACGGAGGTGATACCCGAGCAGACGTGCTGGAGGATTGTGCAGCAGGTTTCCCTCTGGGCTTTGCCAATGCCTGTCTTGGCAATGATTGTAAGAAGCAACTCCAATATCCAGAAAACAAGGAGGCACAAATGTAGTAGAAGAGCCTGGGGAGGTATTGTCAGTGCATCTCTTCTAAGGACATAGCCCTGAGAGGAAGTTTAGCATCTTTTCTTTCTGATAACTATGCTAGCTGGGAAAAGCAAATAGAAAAAACCCAGAAAAACGTCATCTGTTCTTCAGGTCCAAAGCAGAAGCAGGAATCTTCCAGGCCAAGCAGGACTGGGAAACAAAAGCTCTGAGTTGAATTAGTTGTGTACCAGTTGGTCCTGGAAGAGAAGCCAAGTCTCTACCTTGCACGGATTCCCTGGGCTCTGGTGTGCAGCTGAGCCCCTGCCGTTCGCCGAGTGGATGTTTTAGTGCCTGGCTCTTTTTAACTGGCACATGTTAAGAGCTTTGAATTAACAGGTGCATAAAAACTGTCAAAAAACACTTAGCTCTCAAGACAGTCTGTCGGTTGTATTAAAAATATGGTTTTATGTAACCACATTCTCTCAACACTTGCTGGGTATTACGGCATGGGAAAGTCACTCGCCCTTTCCAAATGAAAGCAGCGATGTTTAAACTCTCCTGCTGAAAAAAGAAAAAAGAAAGAAAATGAGAAAGGCTTCAGTTCCTCTGATCTTGCCAGGGAATTGCTCCTGTTTTCCACACTAAAAGTAGATTTCTTCCAGCAAAATAGAGCTGGCCTAAAGCTCCAGACTAGAGGCAAGCACCACAGCAGATCAACAGGGCAGTGTCTTGCAGTCTTACTGAGCTGGAAATGAGGGAAAACTGAATGGGAAGATGGCTCACTTTCTGACTGAGGTGGTATTTGCTGTGAGCATGGTCTGTGATTGAAAAAACCACAAGAGCTTAACATAGGTTTAGAGCTAGAAAAAAAAGCTATTTGTGCCCCTGTTTCAGAAGAGGTTTAGAAATGGGTTTAGATCTCATTCTCCCCTCAGTCATGAGTCCAGAATGCCTGGGATCTCAGAAACAAAAGCATCAGGTTTCCAGAGCGGAGATTTGTAAGACACAGGTTCAGGAGAATTTTTTAAACTCTCAAAAGCATTTCTGAAATCAGTTCCCTTTTAAATATGTGGCAAATACATTAAAGTGGGCTTTGGATTAAAGTTTTACTGCCGCTTGATAAAAGCCATTCACACCTTTGATGTGTTTGTGGATGGCAGCCATCCCAAATGCCTTCCCTCAGCCTCACCCGTCAGGACGTCTCCCTCTGGCTCTCTCCAGGAATGCCCAGATGGGTTATAATCTGCCACCTCTCCAGAGGTGACCAGCTCCACACAGCCACCTCTGGGGCCACAGACATGGTCAGTGAAAGCAAAGATTTCTGAGTGCAACCACTTAGGGTGTAATGGTGAACACGGACAACCCCAAAGCTTGTGAGAAGTGGGAAAAACAGCAGGGACCTGGGCTTCTGAAGCTGGCTGTGAGTTTTATCCTGCTGAGTTCTAATTCTATGAATCGAAGCACTTACAGTACCACCCCATGCTCACCCACCTTCCGCTCTGCCTGACGGCTCTGAGAAGCCCTAGTTGTTTGCAAATGGGTCCAGGAAGTTTTTCAGCAGCTGCTGCAAGGATGAAGGAAAACTGATTGAAGGACAGAAGGAGAAAACATATTGGTGGTTTGGGAGGGTTTGAGTAATGAAAGAATCCAGTGTTGCGGGCTGCTGGGACAGAGGAGATGAAAGCAAATTGTGATTCCTCCCTGCGAAACGCAGATTTAGCTTCAAGGCCAGAAGTGAGCATCACGAGTGTCTAAGTAACTTCTCAGGTTCTGCCAGTGAGGGCATTGAAGGGACCGTCACAGACAATACCAGATCTGCTGAGCAAGTCCAGGAGCGGGAGCCTGCCTGCCTGCTTGGCAGTGCTGGTTTCCTGCAGAACTGGTTAATGTCAATAAAACCAACGAACACTCTACAGTAGTTAGGGGATGCAGTGGGATGTCATGGCGAAAAGTCCATCGCTAAATATTTTGATTCAAGGAACACAGAAAAGAAAACAACTGGTATTTTAGCAGACAGTGAAAAAAAAATCTGTAAACAAGAAGACAATCCTGCAGAGAACCAGGCATGACTTTTTAAAACAGTTGCAAGATGTTCTTCTTGGAGGATCAGAGAAGCACGCTAGAAAGATTCTGGAACGGACCTGGTTCTTTATGAGCACATCCTCATGCCAGACAGAATCATCTTCTCTGCCATGAAGCTAACCTCCAAAACATGGGACCAACTGCAGCTCACATGATAGCGAAGCCAGAGACACAACCTCTAGGACATCACCAGCGCTACAGACAATGAAATACACACCATCAGCAACAAGAGTCATCACCTAAACAGCTACAGAACTACTCAAAACATGACATAGGGTTTTGGGTAATATTCAGAAACCTAATCCAGATCTAAAGTGGGAATCTTTGAAGATGATGATCTCTGAATTGGATTATCCCTTCCTTGGGACAGAGGATCTGTCTACACTGGAATGGGAAACGTGACTCGAGCCTGCAAAGACACAGCTGTTTCACTCTACCTAGCTCATGCTGCACAGACAGTGAGTATACTCAGCACAGAGCTCAGCACATGCTCACAACATGGGTCTCCAGGGAGTTTATAGAGCTTATTGCCCAAATTAACAATCCGAGGGACAGCCAATTTGTGACTCTTCAGCCATACTATATGCAGCCAACAAACGCTTCTAGTGGGGTATCCTTGCTGGGCTGATGGCTTGTGACCTCCTAAAGCTGTGGTAGTGCAAAGTGTTACCCTTCTGCATCGCGAAAGAAAGGAAGCAAGATAACATGTTTCGCTGAGACAGCAACTGCAGGATACCTAGCTCCATCCTCTGGTGAAGGCATCAAACCAGCAATGAGTTGCTGTGTGGCCCTGCATCATCAGGGAACGCCTGCAAACCAGAACAAAGACTCATCACTGCACACCGCAGAGAAAAGAAAACTCAGAGGGACATCTGAAGGGTCAGATACAGCACTGATAACGGGGACATGAGAAGATCACACCCAACGATCGTACATTCAGATACATCACCAGCACTGCCAACTGCTTCAGAGAAAAGCAAGAAACCCTGCATGGGGAAAGTTAAAGACATCCGTCATTCTGGTATTTATTTATGACCCACATTTCACTTTTATTACCCACAGAGCAATCAAGGTTGATTTGGGTGTTTTTTGTCTTACTAAGCTCCAACCCTTGAAACCAGGCTCAGGGAGGGCCATGGCTTCAGCCAGCGCATGGTCTGGGTGATCAGTGATTCTATTCCTTCATTCACCCATCTTTCCACATCCTCCCCCATTCTTCAGAATGCAAGAGACTGAAGAGGTGTCCCTAGCACTGCAGCTTTCACACTGGATGATTTATATCCAATCCAATGGGATCACAAGGTGCAAAATGGGTTATTCCAGCTCTTGGGGTTCTAGTTTTTGCTGTGAGGAACCTCCAAGCTTTTCTCTTACTGCTTGCTCAAACGGATCCCAGCTCTCCACCAGAGGTCTGGGCTGAACTGGGTTTGCAGGGCAACCTGTCCCATCTCAATTACCCAGCGGTCCAAAAAACAGCACAGCACTTAAGACAGTGTAGCCCTGGAAAAGGCAGTCAAGCGTTGGCTTTCCAGTCCCAGATATCCCATCAAACGGCATCCCTGCTGCCACTAGACTTTTGGCACTCGTGGTACCACCCACCATTGCCTACTCAACAGGACACTGTCCCCATCCTCCAAAGGATGGTGTGGCACAGGGTGCTGGGACTGACAGATCTCTGCCATGCACGAGGGCTGCTTTTACTTATGACGTAAGAGCAATTTCTGCCAGTTCTCACCTCTTGCACACATGTACCAGGTGTGAAAACCAGTTCAGACATTAAAACCCACTGCTCAGCTCTAGCAACGTGGAAAAATAAAATCACTGGCTGATCAGCCAAACCAGCAGGTGGGAGTGGTATGGACAGAGGCAGGAGAGACAAGGTACTAAACCTGCCCAGTGCTCCCAAGCGCCTCGTTATACTGATTTATGTTTAGTTAATTGAGAAAATGACTCTAACTACACAATCCAGGCCCTAATTCAGAAAGGCCCAAGCTTTTTAGTGTCTCTACCTGTGTCTTAAAAGGCATGATTTAAACCCTGTAACTAACAGGCTGCCACATGCAAGGATTTGAAGGATCTGATGTCCTATCATGCCGAGGGGGTGAGGCTTGACTAACTTCTCTTGTTACTTGGTCTTTCCCCACTGACATACAGGTTTGCTGCTGGGACATAAATCAGGGGAAATGATGAAGGAAACCAGCCTCGTGCCCCATCAAAGGAGCCAACACTCGTTTTAATAGGACCATGCAGACAAGCCTAAATAGGGCACTTAACAAGCATGTGGTTTCTATTATACCAGCCTGCATCCCTACACCCAGTTTGCATTGCCACTGGCAAAACCCTCTGTCCCTTGCACACCACACCTGCTTATATCCACAGAATTAGAAAAGAAACCATGACAGAATACCAAAGTGTTGAACATACCGTTTCTGCATTGGATCAGGTCTGCAGAAAAATTTTATCTCGCTCTCAGCAACTGCATGAATCATTATACACAGCTACAGCATGCACAAGAGCGGAGCATAGAGCCCCACGACACTATGTCTACACAGAATCACACAAAAGTACCAGACTCAGTCCAGGACCAACAATTGCTCAAAGATCCCACATAACAGGCATCTGGTAAAGTACCAGGCCTCAGGTTGGGACAATTCATATCACAGGGGTTTTGATCCAAGTTTGAACCTTGAGAAAAGGATCAATAGATCAATAGATCTTACTGTCCTAAGCAGAAGATGCAGAACGGAGTGAATCCCAGCGTGGGAGGTAATTCAATAGTGCTCCGCCCCTTTCTTTGGCTGCAGAACTTCCCCAGAATAGGGTAACTGTCCCACATGCAATCCTTTCTAGCATGTTCTTAATAAAGCCGTTCAGGAAACACAGTACCCCCAACCACTACGCCAGTCACTACTTATTTGTTTTTCCTCTTTGTGTTTACACGGGACACAGGCTGAGAGGGAAGACTCCACTGCATCGCAGAAGGTATTAGGAAGAGGAATGGCTGATGGAGAACTTGAGTCTCTCCCCAGAGAGCTACCCTAAGCTGAATCCTCTTGAGAGCCCAACTTCAGCTGGCTGGATATACAACCAGATTGGGGATTGTCCAAGTGTTTTACACCATGCACTAGACATCCATGGGAACCCCAGGCTGAGCCATGACCATCTGTGCTCATTTAAACATTTCTTGACAGAGGAGGGAGTGTTAATCCCAACATCCTGGCCAAACTGCAACACGGGCAATTATATTGTGCTTTGTAAATTGCTCACAGTGGTATATATCGGTGTTTTCCACTTCCTCCCATAACGGTAATGTGGTGGCACAACACAGAAATGGCTACATTGCCATAGAAGAACACAAGTCCTCTGTGATGAGCCCTGCAGTGTTACTGTCAGATATCACACATTCCTCTATTTTCCCTGCTATGGGTGTTAAACCACAGCACGCTTCACGTTCAGACTTCTACCTCTACCTGCAAGAGGCCTTCACTTAAAAATCTGCCCACCCAACCCACTCCTGAGTTATGCTGAACTTCTAGATTACAATTTTTCTGAAGATACAACATGCTAGCTAAGTGGACAGTGCACCTGCCTTCAATGCACTCCGGTGACAGCAGAGCCAAACAGTATAAGATGATCAACTACAACAGAGGTAGAAATGGCTTTTGCTTGAAGAGTCTCAATTCCAACTGTTCTCCTTCCTTAAAGGAAAAACAAGGAAAAAAAAAAAAACCAACTGTTTTGTTGCACCAAAATCATCTCCTGGCATTTCTGACCAGCACACATGTTGTTACAATTATGATGGGACTGCTTGGCTCCGGCATAGGGGGAATGTTAAACCAGCACACTGGCACCCATCAAAACATTTGCGAACTTCCAAAGTGGAACTGACACTTTGGTAGTGGTTTATATCACACGTCAGAGAAAGGCTTCATAACTCAGATCAAACAACTTAACTCTTGAGCTCCCTGTCTAGAGAGAGCGACCAAATGCTCGGCTGCCTATTGTTATTTCACAGGGCTGTTTTCATGTGGCTTCCAGCCAGTTCACTTCATTTTGCAAGCTCAGAAGTTAAAGACAGATAGAACTGGCCAGAACTTTGATGAGGGACTTGTAAGAGAACAGAAACTGCTGATTCTAACAACAGCACCTTCCTTGTCAGGCAGAAACAGCGCCAGCACTACCAGGATGGCACACAAGAATTTTTCAGCTTTTAAGAAATTTTGTTGGATATAAACTTACTCCCTTCTAGGAAACTGATATTCTTAAGTAGTTGTCAAAAAGATCTTTAGACTTATAATTTTTTGCCTTTGTTGGTTTGAGGAGTTCAAACAGTAATGTCATCCAGAACAAGGTGCAATCAGTAGGGCTATTTTAACCCCATTTTTGCCTACTAGAGAACCACAAATTATGTGCAAAATGGTGTGCATGTGGTCCTGTAAATACCGTTACAATTCAACTCTCCTGTCAGATGCTCTTCTGTATGTCCCCTGATGAGCTGAATACAACTGTAATGAGGAACAGACCTATCTACTACGACGGAGAGTCTCTTGAGGAGCAACTGGGGACAGCTGCAGAGGATGGAAACAAGAATGGTACAACGAAATTATTATTGCACTTACTGGTATCCAGTTTTGAAAACCATAATCAGGTTGCTACAAGCTGTTCTGCAACTGCAGGCAGAGCAAAGAAAGTCAGTCACAATTTTCTCACAATGCAATAAAATCTTCCGCTTTTAGGCCACGTCTTCCAGCAAAATGACAGGGAATGCAGTGTATCGGTAACAGGAGAGCAATGCTTCGTATGTATCTCAAATGTTACTTTGGCGCTTTCTAACTTCACTCAGCCCTGATTATGAGTGGCTTCTTTAGGAAACAGATTCATCCCTCTTTCTCCTGTGTATGGGAGGCACCAGTAAAGATTTTCCACTGCTGCCTCGGGCCACGGTTAGTTGAAGGGAGTTCCGCCAAGCTGTATCCTGCCATGTCTTTGCTTCAAAAGTTTTTGTATTTTTGAACAGCCTTTTTCAAGGTTTTACTTTCACACAGCGGAAGGTTGCCAAAGGACATGTCTGATATTGTCATTTATCACCTCCTGTGGAAAAAGAGTCTTGGATACGTGTATTAGTATCACATATCACAACTGAAAGTAAACACACCGCGTAGAAGATGCACTGATTTATTAATAGAATAAAAATGAAATGTAGTGACATGTTTTTCCACTATGAAAGCCATACAGATGATCAGTGTCCCATTTATATACTTGATGGAGTCATGCAGTAACTCAGTCATAAACTCTGAATGGAACGTTCAGGTCAGGTAGTACAGAAACCGTTTCCAGAATGAAAGCAGCCTTCCTCTGTTACAAAGTGGATAGCTGTGAACACTGTGCCCACAGTTTGCATCTGCATCGGTCTATGGGACATTTTCCTACATCCTCTATTTTAATTCCCAAAGACTTTCTCCACCTGGAGAAAGCGTTTTAAAGCCTTTCCAGGGCAACAGAGCAAAACAGCTGAACTTCTTGTGGGGTACAAACCCACTCTTCAGGCAAGAAAATGCATTGAATATTACAAGAAAATGGGCTTACTTCCAATATACAGTGGGGATTATTCATTACAAGATCCCTGGCTAATTATTGGAACTTTGAGGCAACTACGGCAGAGAAAAATGTTTGCAATGGAAGAGCTTTAATTGTAACAGTCTCTTTTGTGTGTTTCTACTTCTACATCATACATTCGTCAATATCTTAAGGTGTAACACATAATTTTTGTTAAATCATAGCTGCTGTGATTTCACAGATAATGTTATCAATATATAGCTTTGTGTGATCTAGCACGATCTGAAAGAAATAGGCAAAGTGATAAATAGGAAATATTACAACTGACTTTATAATTTGCCTCAATATGAGAATTCCCTTTAAATCAGGTGCAGGAAAGAGCATCAGCTACAAAGACAATTAAAGTAAGCACTTGGGTTTCACAGGATTAAAGACCATTGAAAACTAATCCCTTATGGATACAAAGGAAGATCCTATAAGTATTGTCAGGGGACAGAATATATTCAGAAGCAGAATAAGTTGTGATGTTTCCTCCTGTAGATACGGATCTCTTACACACTGCTTGGAACAGGTATCTGTCATATCAATATGCTGAAAGCCCTCGGAAAAACCCTACTGTTCACTTCCAAGTATCCTGTTTCAGGAAGGCACAAAGCCCCATGAAGAGCTGGGCATGAGAACATGAACTTAAACCAGAATGATGAAGACAGATGGTGAACCCCAAATAAGAGTCTTGTGGGAAAAAAAGAGCCTTTAAGATTTGAAAACAATATTAAAGGAAATGAGAAATGAAGTGCACATTACTGGCACGGCAGAAACCCAGATATAACATACAGCCCACAAGCCCGCAGAGAGCATATCAGCCATAACCGGCTGGTGTATGTGAATATAGTAGTCATGTATCAGAACAAGCTGGGGAGTTTCCTGGAGTCACTTTTACTGCTTGAGTTTGGCTGTCCATGCTGGAGAGGGATTTGGTCCCGGAGTTTTCAGATTGAACCAACTGGTCAGAAACAGCTGGAGAAGCACCAGCACGGTTAGCATGCTCACTCTCCTGTGCCGTAACACTGGGAGTGGGGTTTTCCTTAGCTGTCCCAGCATGATTGTGTGACTGGTTGGCTTGTCTCCCTGCTTCTGCCTCCTGCTGCTGCAGCATCCGCTCCACCTCTATCTCAAGTTCCAGATTTTCCTCATCTGCCTCCACTTCCAGCTGCTGCATTAACTCCTCCAGCTTCTTGGCCTTGCGGAGTTCGTTCTGCTGGATGATCGTGCACAGGTGCTCCGTGAGGTGCTCCTTAATCTCCGTCTTGTGCTGGAGGTCCAGCTTGGCTGCCACGTACTCCGACTCAGCCTTATCATACCGCTTCCTGCAAAATCATCATCATTTCTCGTGGGTTAGTTCTCAAAGCACTTTACAATCTGACACATGGACAGATATTTTAAGCATCCCTGCAATGCAACGTGCTCTGCAATGCATTATGCCAGCTATCTCATGACATGCTGCTACATTAGTAAAAGGGAAGAAAGGAAGTGTGAATCAATCAAATCTTCTCCTCGACACATGAGCCTCCACTGCTGCTGTATTCCAAGAGTTAATTTGCTCATCTGAAATCTAGATTGGATCACGAACAAGCATTTTTACTGCCTGTTTTACAAGATGCATCACTAGGAGCAGAAAGAAACCATCAGAAATTTTAATGTTTTCACACTTGTGATGAACACCTATCTAGTGAACGGAAACACTGCAAAGCAGTTTTGTGTTTTTTGTCCAATCCAACCATCCACCCAATAGATACAAATACTACGATGGTGCTACACGCATTTACCTTTGGTACTCGGCTAGAACTGTACTCTTCCGGCCACCCATATATATGTTCAGAAAATCATGAGCAGCACAGACTGACACAGCATATGACATCAATAGTGATCACAACTTTTGCGTGGCAACAGATGTAGAATTTTATTGTAAGCATCCCCCCGACACACACCTCCTGCCAATTCGTACTTCCTGACATGACAAATACAGCGAAAACGAAATATTCCAAGTATTTATTGGGGTTAACCCATCCGGGATATCTAGCACTTCAATGGTTGGTGTCCACATTAGTGATGCATCTTCCACTACATTCAGTGAATATGTATCTTAATTCTGATTTAATTCATAGAAAGATAGATGCAATCTTGCTCATCAGGAAAGGGAACATGCAAAAGCTTTTGCAGAATGACTATGCGATGTACCTTACAGAGTATTCATAAAAGTAGTATTAGTAAGCTGGTTGAATAAAGAATCCAGCTGTTTTATAAAACCAGATTAAAATATCTGGTTAAACAAAGCAACAGAAAGATAGGAAAGATCCTTTGCTTAAGGAAACAGAAGGAAACAAGACATAGAAAAGCCTTCCCAAATACGCCCCTTTATAATCACAAAACTTTGACCCAGCTGTAAAGGCTATGCCTGCAGTGGGCAGGAGATGCCCACTTACATTTCCATCACAAGAAAGCCAAGATTTCCGTGGGCCAGGTATCTGAAGTGGGAAAACTAATGCTATGCTGGAAACTTCTGCACAGTTAAACTTTTGGACTGAATTCACACACATTCTTCACATCATATTTAGGAAAATTCCATTCCACAGCAATTGTCAAATGCTCCTAACTATGTATGTGCTCAAGACTATTTAATACTGCATTTTTTGACCCACTGAAATTATTTGTGTTTCAGCCCTAAAATATAAGGCAAGAACTAAAAAATTGCTTAAAAAGACACCAATTAAAAGTAAATCACCTTTGGCTTGTAATGCTTAAAAGCTACAACACTGAAAATATCTAATTCACGTTTCCAAATCCCTCCCTCACAAAAAGAAAGATTTACTAAGTTCATGAAAGCCATTAAGTATTTTGTAACATTTATGCCCTTTGTCCTACCAGCATCCCCTTTTGTTATTTTCGTTAAAAACTGCTTACCAAATATCAGAGACACTTATGTTATCTGCTCTTTAGCCATTAAGTATTTAAAATAGACACATTATTACAAAACTTTGGTAAGGAAATTTCCAGGAGGATTTAATGGTTTTGGAAACCAGACTTAAACCTGAAATACATGGAAATGTTTTTCTTCTTGAGGAGATTAAATTCGGTATTCATATGCACTCAGCTACTGAAACTACAGTTAATCTTAGATATTTCAAATGATAATTACACAAAAAAAATTCCTTATTTTTTAGCTACCACCGTGATTTTTTTTAAAGACTAATTACCATGTTTATTGGCCTGTGGTCAACGTATAGCACAAGTCATAAGGAGAAATACACGTTTAACACATTGAATCGTGAACCAAAAACCGCAACTGAACATTTCCATTTTATTAAATGGCTACATAAACATGCTGATGTTTATCTACTGATGTTGTGGTTTGCCCACAACTAATAGGGTGTTCCGATTAATTTCTTGCATTTAAGGAACTCATCAGAACCAGAGTGATTAAAGGCACATTGTGAAGGGTGAAAGCTTGCTTTTTCCTTCAATTTTTGGTCCCATTTCCAAAAGCACTTCAGCAGTATTCTATGTTTTAAGCTTAATTGGTCCCATTGATTCCAACAGGACCAGAGCTGTCATCAACAAGCAAGTTTCCCTGAAAAGGACTTTCATTTTAGGACTTTTAAAAAAACTCTTTCCCCCTGAGAAGAAATAAACAACCTTGAAACAATAAAGCAGGGCTTATGGACAACTGCAGTTAAAGCAGTAACTATGTCTCATGACAGCACGAAGCTGGAAAGCAGAGTCTGCAATCAGAAAGCCTACTTCAGTTTCCAGATTCCAAGGGAAAAATTAGGAAATACAAAGCACACTTTTACCTCAAGATTTGAAAGCCCCCCAGACTGTGACCACTTTAACTACACATTATTACAATGACATAACTCCATTACTGCTTCAGTGACAGGAAACAGCATTTTCTCCCTCCACCCAGGCAGGGCTATTCCCTCCTCCCTGTCTGGCGCTTACCGGGCATAGGAGTAGTCCAAGCTGGCCTGATCAATGCGGTTCCGCAGGATGCCAATGTCAGCAGATACCATGTCATCCAGAGCTTGTAACTCCTTCTGAATCCTTTTTAGTTTCACTGTTTCAGCTTGAGTTCTTTTGGATCTGCAAAAGGAAGATGTTTTTTTCTTTCTTTCTTCTTTTCAAGCCTCTCTTCTTGACATAATGGGTCTCATTTCATTTGCAGAGCAACTAACGTCTTTAAGAGCTATTCAGAAGGTTTCTGCTTTATGGTTTAAGACTTTTGATCTCTTTTAATATCCACAGGGATCTAAAATGCCTGCTATTAAAGGACTACGGCAAAATTACGTAATGACTATAATCAAAGTGCCTAAAATGGATTGTGTTTCTTCACTGTGGAAACACACAAGAAGCTGCTGTATCTAAGTAGTTCTCAGTGTAAGGAAACAGGAAATGGCTGGGGGGGGAGAGTGAGGGGGAAGGGTATTTAGCCCTGCAAATATCCCCTTTCAAAGAAGCCCAGTTAGTAGGGGCCAAAAAGTCACCTAACCTAAGCTTGATTTCCATTTTGTAAAATTATTCCCAACAGGCCTAGCCAAATCCCCATGAAGTCAATGGAAAGTTTTACATCAAACACAAAGGATTTCAATCAAGCCTTATATAACCTTTTTCAACTCAGCCTATTCATTCCTAAGTTCTGAAAACTAAATGTTGCTCAGGGCATCAAGCTTTGATGGACTTCACTCTCCAGCTAAGTAACTTTCAACAAGCTCTTACACGAGGTCACTTTGCTGTCATTCATCAGCACCAGCAAACCCATGTGTTTCAGACGCTGCTTCACACCCCACAGCGGGTACTTGAAAGCAAGACTAGATTTGTAGGAAGCGACACCATCTCTCCTTAGACCAGCTGATGCAGGTGGAGAGCAGCAGACATCCTGTAGTATTGCTTAGAGCCTGAAGAAGGCCCCTGAATGTCAGGCACAACTCCCCAGTTATCACCTTCCAAGTCCTCCTCTCTCTCATGCTCTGCTTGAGGAAGAACCCAGCCTGGTGGTCACACCCACGTTCGCTGTCCTACAGTGACTCAGAGCAAATGTACTTGTGTTTTACCTTTGCCTGGCGAAGGAAAACAAAATCTTCAGAACCTCAGAGAGAATCTTCTGCACAGTACTGGCTACGTTCACCTGTGCTACCCAAGAGCTTTGATGGGCAGAACATAATAGATGCTGGGAGAGCACTGTGACCCTGAAAGCTCTGCATCGCCTTTCTCGACCCAGTGTTACCAGCTGCTCCAACATCCTTCCCTGAAAACTTTGCGGGCACTCTAAACTATTTTGGTGGACAACACTGTACAATACCCTAAAGTCTGGTGACCTGAGGAGCAAGAGCTAACAACTGTGAGAACATGTGAATTTTTATCATTTCTAATCATCCAGTGGTAAAACGGTCCCTTCTTAAAGTTTAACTCTTTTCAATGCCTTTCACATACTAATGAGAAAGAGTCAAAAGTTCAAATAACTACAGTTTCCCTTCATAGGTTAGGAATCAAATAAACTTTCCTTAAATCCAGTGAAAACAAATCAGGAACAGAATATTGATGAGTATCTGAGCATCCCAACATGCCCTCACACAGGCACAAGGACTTCAGCTAATTCTTGAATTGTGTAATAACTTTTCCATCTGTGCACAGAGCTGCAGCTTCCGAAGTGTGAAAAGCTCAGTCACAACTTGTCATCAAAGGGAAATGTCAATCACAGTTGCTCACTTGTGGAGCAGTATACAGAGAGCACACAGAGGAGGAAAAAATGAGATTGAAATAAAAGATATGCAACTGGTTGCAGATGAAGAGTAATCCTTTCCTCAGCCTCAGCCCATGCTGCAGCAGAGCCCCTTACCTCTCAGCAATAGCTTTGGCCAGGAGTGCTTTCTTGCGTTTATTCTTCTCTTCTATCAGCCGCTGTTCTTGCTGGAGGATTTCCCATCGTGATTTTTCTTGCCTGCTCATTGACAAGAAGATCAAAATTAACAGAAATTCCATTTCTCTCCCTGTTCCCCAAATGATACAAATATTCACCATCATATTTCCTGGAGCAAACTCTAAAAATGTCAAAGGAACAATAAACAGATTTTGGTTTTAAGCAAAGAAGAATCATCTGCAAGAAGTCATTTGACCAATAACACATTTCCAGATGGAATCTGCTGATCAGAACAGAAATCTTCATAAGCAAATAAGCTGCTGGTTAATTCAGCTTTGCTGGAAGAAAGAGCATACTGCGTTTTTTTCAGAAATGAGTGGAATTTTTCATTTAAAGGATGTGCTTCCCCACTAGGCAGAAGCAGTTTCAGGTTTCTTACTGGCTGCTACGAGTTGCTATCTGTTCAGTCTGCCAACACAGCCTGTTTTCTGGAAATGTTTCTTCTATAAAATAGATCCTTTCAGAGGTCTGATTTACAGTACAGCCACCAAATAATTAAACTGATATAAATGACGAGCTGGTAAAAGTTACATCGAAAGTAAGCAGCAAGGAAGAACAAGAATTCCCTTTTACCACCAAGGAAATAGTTACATGGACTCCACTTCCTAGGCTACATCTACCAAGAGGTACAACCAGACCCAGAGGGTGGAAGGCAAGGTCTCAGGTGAGAAGTGACAACCTGCGTCAATACAACAGGGTAGGATTAAGGAGAAACAAAAACTGCTTTGCCGCTTTCCACCCTGCTTTGTTCTTCATGCTCTCTCTTAAAAATAGCTTAACTTAAAAATACCCGAGTAACTCAGCTGCTACAATCTTAGCAACCAGTGCTGCCCAAGAAAACCTCTTCAGACTTCTCCTCATTGCCTCATATAGAGAAATATTTTTAATAAGATTTAAATTCAAGTGCCCAGGCTGAGATGAATTCAGCAGATTCGGGGGGAGGAGGTTTGCAGCCAGGTGTCATTTGCTCCCCACACAGTGAAAAACCTCTCTGCAAAGCTTTAGCTGTCTTCTCCCCAGTCATGTAATGTCTGTATTTTTCACCACCAGGAAGGAGCTAAACAGCCAGTACTGCACTTGCAAAGGAACCAAAGCTGGAGCAGCATTGTTAAAGTGTTTTAAAAATAAACTATATGCCTTAGAAAAAGAATTCATCTTCTTGCCCCTCACACTTTGCTTTGCCCACTGAGGAAAAAAAAAAGAAAATTAGCACTTGCACAGGAAAACAAACGTGAAGAGGTAAAACCCAGTAATTTTTCATATTGGAAATGCCTGCCCTCTCTAGCATTTAGACAGCAGCTTCCTTTTTATAACCTACTATCTGAATTCTGGATGATGAACTAAGTAATTGCCACATTTGATCGGACTCCCAGAGCCATGTCCAGTACTTTTACCTTTCTCTCACATGTACCAGTCTGATGCTTCACAGAGCGACGGGCACACCACTGTGGGCTGATGCACAGGTGAGAGCCCTGAGATTGGCCTCATCTTGAATCACAAAAGCTAGAAAACTGCTTAAACCTGAAATTTTACCTCCTTACCAATACTTTTGGCATTAACAAATCTGCAGCAATATTGTGATGGGAACACAAAGTTACACAAATCACGGCATATCTGCTTCCAAAAGGGCTTTTTGTTGTGGCTGCTGGCTTGTCTACACAGCACAGCATAGATGAGATTAAGTCTCCATAAACCATTAAGACAGACCCACGTTTTGGGCACTTTATGATGTACAGTCCCACCATCACAGGAAATTATTTGAAGACAGCACTCTGCGTATCTGCATGGATTTCACTACAGATTTGGTCTTGAGTCAGGTTTAACCCAAGTAGAGATGAAAAACAAAGGCTCAATGCAGAGGAAGCAAAACTGATATCTCAAACCTTCCTATTAGATATGGGAAAATTCACTTTACTGTACAACAAAAGAATGAGTCAATACAGAATAAAACCCATCCCGTAATTTTACCGACTTACTAACAGTTCCACTTTCTTTTTCTCCACCTTGGAGTTCGGCATTGCAGGGCGAGTCTGCGCATTGTCACTGCCATTACAAGGATCTACTGGTGTCACTTCCTTGTGCTGGTCTCGGTTATCACCTTGCCTTTGATCTCCTGCTGAAGGACAATGAGGTGGTGGCACAGGCGGCTGAGGATGGCAAGGCTTGTGTTTTGGTATAGAAAGCAACTGCTCAGGAGGAACAGAGGCTGCTCCACCCTGCAGCCCCAGCTTCTGACATTGCTGCTGGAAGGCTTTTTCTCTTTGCGTTTGCTTCCGAGTCTTATTCACAGTGTGGGGATGATGCTGCTGCTCCGAGGGTTCATACAAATCTATCAATGGATGAGAAGGAGAAACAGGATTAAAACCAAATCTTGAGATCAGAGACAGACTCTTTCTGGGCAAGAAAACAAACTGGCACATACCCAACCTATGGAACAGACATGCCTGGGAAGGCAATGTGGGGGAAAACCCAGGAACCTGGAAATGTTTTGTTAGCCTAAGAATCAGGAGTTATAGATGATCTGAACATCTGAAATGAGGAGAGAGAGGAATAAGGGGCCTGGACTGAGGGACTAAAGGAGGAACCTTAGGGAGGACTTAAGGCAACCCTTGAGGGAATCACAGAGGGGAAGACATAGGGCTTAAGAAGGGTCCCAAGCAGTCAGATGGGCAAACTGGGGGTTTATAAAGTGAAGAATGGGGGAAGAACAAGGTGACAGATGGGCAAAGAGGAGACTGGGTACATGAGTGGGGTAATGGATAGGTGTGGGTACAGGACAAGGGTCTGGAGAGCTTGGAAATGTGACACAGAGAAGTTACAGGTGGAGAGACAGAGGGGCTGGGTGGGAGATTGGGGCAAACACTGAGGGAGGGCGCCGGGCCGGGAGGGGGGACTAGCTGGGGGGAGAACAAGGGGCTGCCTGGGGAGGCCGAGGTGCTCCGCATGGGGATGCAGCGGATGAGCTGCGGGGATGGGCAGAGCTGCGGCNTGCCTCATATAGAGAAATATTTTTAATAAGATTTAAATTCAAGTGCCCAGGCTGAGATGAATTCAGCAGATTCGGGGGGAGGAGGTTTGCAGCCAGGTGTCATTTGCTCCCCACACAGTGAAAAACCTCTCTGCAAAGCTTTAGCTGTCTTCTCCCCAGTCATGTAATGTCTGTATTTTTCACCACCAGGAAGGAGCTAAACAGCCAGTACTGCACTTGCAAAGGAACCAAAGCTGGAGCAGCATTGTTAAAGTGTTTTAAAAATAAACTATATGCCTTAGAAAAAGAATTCATCTTCTTGCCCCTCACACTTTGCTTTGCCCACTGAGGAAAAAAAAAAGAAAATTAGCACTTGCACAGGAAAACAAACGTGAAGAGGTAAAACCCAGTAATTTTTCATATTGGAAATTCCTGCTCTCTCTAGCATTTAGAAATCAGCT
>VZTO01017717.1:0-10908 GCA_013400615.1 Syrrhaptes paradoxus
TTTCTCTCTCACTCTCCCCCCTCTCCAAAATTTGTTTCATGTTTATACAAACTCAACACAGATTCACCACCTAGAAAAAGAAAAAAAAAAACCACCAAGTGCAATACTGTGGACAGGGAAAAAAAACAAAACAGCACTGATATATCTTAAAAATAATCAAAACTAATAAATTATGTGCACTGTCAATATTCTGTAAATAAGTAACCTCAAATACCTTAAGGAGACATTTTTTCAGAAAAGTCAGTCTTCTAATCATCAGCTTTCTACGAGTAATATCATTAGCTATGCTTGAACATACTATTCATTCGTACACTGATGTGATGCAAAACACTCGAAAACGCAATGAACCACTAAGCAAGAGACACATTAAAGACCATTTATCCAACTGAAACATCAACTACAGCTTCCTTCAGAAGATCACTGAGGAAGAAAAACCAAACAAGCAAAGAAAAAAACAACATTTCCCAAACACACATACACAGCTCAAAACAACAAAGCATTCCTTTAGAGGACATTTGTATCTGTTCCCATCCCCTACAAACAAGCATAAGCTTGTCCGTTCCTTGGTTCCTTGTTAGTAGTTCAGGAACTGCTCAGAGAGAAGAGACTTCTGAGGTGCTCCTAAGAAAAGAAAGCCCCCCAAAATGCTTTATTTATCAAGGTCTTGGTTTCAAAGGGACACAACATACATCAACTCCCGTGGTGGCCACCATCACTTTTACTCCTCTCCTGGTCAAGCTTTTCAACAATTATCTCCTGGCACAGTATCCAAACTCCTCATCTCCTTTTTGCACTTTCCTACTCCCCGAGACAGTCCAGAAGCCTTCCTGATTTATTTTTCTGGCTTCATTTTTCAACAGAAAACAGACACAACCATACAAAACACAATCTCAAGTATAAGAACATCAAAGCTGAGCTGCTCACCTGATTCTTTTCCCTTCAAACAAAAGTAGGTAATTGCTCTTTACCTCAGTTTCCATATAAATTCCTTCAATCCCCCCCATCTCAATTATGTGTTCTTCATATCACCTGGTGCTGATTAAATGAAAAACCTTGCTGAGATTTTCAAGGCTGACCCATAAAGACTGACCTCAGGAAAGCCTGCTCTCATTATCACATCTTTCCTTCCCATTGTATATCCATAGATGCCTTCAAGGTGTTCTTTCCTAGGAGCATCTAATAGAGTCTTCCTCAACAGCAGCCATACAACGCAATTAATTGTCTAATAAACTTTGTTGTTAAAATAGAAAAAAAAAAAAGGAAATGAAAAAATATCCTTTATTATGTTAGATCCATTTCTTCCATTAACGCTAAGTGAAAGAGCTCAGAAAAGCCACTAGCTTTCAGTACAGATGCTCTGTCTGGCATTATACATTACTGTCAGCTTAGGTTCATCACAGGACACTTCACCTTGAACACTGCAGTTCCAAACAGACACAAAAATACACCTAGTATGGAGACACATAACTAGCTCAAGACTATCTACATTCCCAAATTCATCATACTGAGGTCCTGTGTTTTTCTCATTTATTTCTCATGGGTGAAGAAGGCTGACCTAGCGAACAGGTTAATCCTTGGACCCAGAGAGTTTGCAATCAAGCAGATCCTTTGTGTGGTGTAGTAAATATATTCTCTGAAAGAGCGACTCTGAGTGGTTTAGAGGAACTTTACTGAAGATGATGTGAACAGAGGTATAACGTACTGTGGCAGGAATCCTCACCTCAACCATGTACTTCATGCATATCCTCTAATAGGGGAAACATGAACTCAGTTTGCTCTCCTCTGTTCCCAAATGGACAGGAATGAGGGAAAAAAGATAAAGATGTAGCAGGGTGGTACACCTGGGGAAGCAGCAGGACACAGAATTCATGACCAGCCTTCCACCCCCATACCAAAAACACCTGGCTTGGGAGAGTCACTCTGAGCTTTTTCAGAAAATTCACAGAGAAGTCTTGATGACTATTTTTAGCAATTTGTAGTAAAATGAAATTTGGAGTAAAGTTTGAAGTAAAAATAAATAGAAAGGTGAGGAATTGAAATATGAGTAAGATTTTACTTTAAGAAAAAGGAGAAGGATTCCTTGACAGGAAATCTATTCTAGAATATTTTCTAATAAACCAATCTTGGTGAATAAAAATATTTAAGAAATAGTTCACAATGCATCTTTGAGTGTAGCTTTTTAGATGGTAAATGTAAATAGATGTAAATAGATGTATTTTTTTTTAATCATTTAGAGGGCGTAAAAGAGATGAGACAGGAAACCAGTCTCAATGAGCAGAGTAGCTAAACCCATATGTACTGTTCCTTTGCAGTGCTGCTCTGCAGCACTTCTGACATAACTTGTCAGAAATATACAATTTTCCCTAAATTATACAATATCTAAAAGCAACAATATAATCATAGAAAAATTGCTTTTTCAGAAGTATGTGTATTAATATTGTTACATCCCTCAGCGTGATCTGGAAAATGATGGAGGAGCTGCAACTGGCAGGATGAGGAAGGGTCACTGGCCTCAAGCAGCCCAATGTTTTAGCAAAAGAGAGGAACAACTCATGAGGCAACTATGAACAGATGCTTTCTCATCACTCTGTTCTCACTGTTTACCCATTTAATTCTTTTAAAAGCATTCTGACTTCTGAGCCACTGTTGAGGGAAGAGGGGATGTCACCCAAAACCATCCTCTGAAGTTACTCGGTGAAAAAAAGCAGAGTGCAGCCCTCCCAGGCTGTCTATTGTACCAACGGTGTTTTATGGCAAGGCAGTACAGACACCATGGGCTGAGCATCATCACCCAGGAAGCAGGCGGCCCTAAACACAGTTCAAAGATTGATCAAGTTTTCAATACTACCAAAACTCCCCCAAAATACATACAGTGCATGTACCTCCATCTCACTTCATAGTTTTCATATGTGATGAGTATTTTTGCCAAAATAAATTAACCTCTGTTCCCCTTGCCCCACTCTTAAAATTTCTAGCAAAATACAAGGCCTTTTATTCAATCGCTCCATAACAAGTTGCTGGTTTTGATGTTGACTTCTTTCATGTCTCTTTGAAAACATGCTTGATCCTGAAAGTGCTAATTTCATATTCAAGTTTTGGAGGCTCCATACGCTTCCACATACAACAAAATAATAAGTCTGCAGCTGTTTAAGCACCAAATTTGTCAGTGACTAAACACTGAGACCACTTTATGTCTTATATAACTTTCTTGTTTATAGTCTAGTACATTCAATTACCATCCAGACCAATTTAGGGGCCACACTTATGTTCCATATAAGCTCTATTCACTTGAATATTCTTCTTGATCCTACACATAGAAAATAACAACAGATTAAATCCCCCCTCCTTTTTGATAGGGAACATTTTGTCTACATTTGATAATTTTCCCATTTGACATAAAACTACAGACATATACCACGATTTGATACTGCAAACATCACCTCAGGCAAATTAATAGTTTTACTTAAAACAGCACTCTTCTTGGCAGTAGAAGATGCAGCATTGTGCTTTAACACATGAGAAAACAGAAACACTAGCAAAACTGCAACACAGTCCTTCTTCTAAGCAGTTCTGGAGACAAACAAAATCTTTTAGAAAATAAAAAAACAAACAGGAATTATGGAAGACAAGCATATAATGCACTGCTTGAATTGCTATGGGTTTAACTAGAAGATGGGTGTAACAACTAAATATCTTTATACCAAAAGAAGCAATATACGAGTGAGGTGTTACAGTTATGACCATAATACTTCACATTCACATAATAGCAAATTTAAACCATAAAAATTATACAGAGGAATGCAGAACCCAGAAATAGTGAAAAAAACAAAACAAAACAGAACAAAAAAACACAAAAACAAAACAGTCTACTTCTAAGGAACATAAAAGTTTAATATTACAAAAGAGGAGAATAATGCTGGACAGGCTTTGTCAATTACAGTAATTCAGAGTTATAACAGAAAATTTGGTATTTTGCCTGGGAAAACAGAAATAAAGGGTAGAGCTGGACAGTATTCATTTGTCAACCTACTTCAGAGACTACTGGGTCCTTTTGATAAAGTAGACTGCACAGTCCAAATCTCCTGGGATCATACCGCAGATGACTACCACGGGTCTATACAACAGTAGTGGAACATGATTATCTAAACCGAACGGATTTCTACAGCTGCCTTTATGAGTTTTCTGCACCTTTTCATTTACTTGTGACATTCTCTACTTATGACAAAGAATCCTCGAATAGCTTTACCAGATAAAATGCGACACAATTGAAAATGCAGACATTTTCCTCAATTTGCAATCAAAGCAAGGTCTCCTATTTAAAAGAAATAAGCCTTTAAATTGTTGTTAAGAACTCTTTTAAATTAATTCTATTGGGTGTACTAATAAGAGAATGATACTTACCGTTACTTGCAATAAAACTTCATAGTTTAGCGTAGCATAAAAGAGCATAAAAAATTACATTACTCATTTTATATCTATAATACTAACATATTAAAAAAAATCCATCAGGAAAGTTAGCTGAAGGCATTATGCTAGAAAAAATTTGTAGCAGTTGTACTGCTGTACTACAGGATATTCCTGTTAAAATAATGAGGTACCTAAGAACACTTTGATGGCATCTTAATCTCTTAAAGGCTCATTCAAATTTATTCTTTTACATTTACCTCCTGATGAGTATTATCAAATAGGCAATCAGTAACTAATTTTTCATGTCTTACTGTTTCAGAAGTACTGTGATGAATTAAAGTCTCCATGTTTTAGGGATGTACATTTTCTGGAACAATGAACACTGTGGCACTGGTGCAAATCAGTGTTCGGACACTCCAAGTTCAGCACACAAAAAAAAAAAAAGCAAAACAACTTTTAGGAACTCTGCAACAAAGAAAGTAATATATTCTCCATGTCAGCATGTAACAATTTCAGCCTTCCCCATCACCTCTTCCTGACCTCCTTTTCTTTTTTGCTTCCCTCTCTCCATTTTTTCCACAGATAAAGGAAAGAATTTACAGAAAAGCATCAACCATAGCACCCCCAGCTCATTTCAACTACTTAGTATGTCTTTAGTAAGTGTGCTATACCAGAAGAATTAAAAACTAAGAAGCACATGATCTGGTATCTAGAGATAATCTCATTTTTAATTCTTGACTGAAATTATTAACATGCTTTAGTTTTTTTAATATTATAAAAACTAACTTCAGAGTTGTGTAATACACTATTATCATCTTAATGCACAATTACTGACTAACAAAATACTCTGATATACATCTAGAAGTATTTTATTGGAGGTATATATAAAATGTAGCTAAAAAATAAAAATCTGATTGACTTATTAGAATTTATATTTCTAACCTAATATGTGGTCATAAACATTTCATTTTTGACAAGAAGGCTTTCATCTTTAGAAATAATACTTGATGCTAGTGTATTGTGTTCCAATTACCACTCAAAATACTTTCTTTAGTAATTAAACCAGGCAGCAATGGTGATACAGCAAGAATGCCAATAACACAGCAGAGTGTTTATATAGCATTATTATAGCATAACATTTGACAGCTCGAAGAAAACGCTGCAAAACCTGTGCTATGAAAAGTCACATATAAGGACAGTACTCTATCACTTTGCATTCTACAAATGAGGTAATTCCTGAAATAAACCACACTTATTTGATGTGTGGCCAAAAAGAATCAGCAGTCTTCAGACATGTCCCTCTCCTCCATAGAAAGACTCCAAAAGGGCTACAATATAGAAAAGGGATCACCAATCAACAGTAAGAGAGGAATGTCTGCAGAGAACACTTTTCCAGATAGTAATTAATAAATAAGCAAATAGATAAAGAGTATATTAACAGGCAATACTGTTTGCTGAAGAAAATAGTGTAGGGTGCTCAGATACTCTACTTATGTTGAACACCTGCTGTATCTTGGGGGTTTGAGAATATAGGTTCTGATAAACTGCAATTATTCAACCAGCCTATTGACTTCTGAAACAACTGCCCCACTCCTGTAGGGAGAAACGAAACAAAAGATTATATAGCAGGGAAACTCCGGTAAGCTATAAGTGTGATTGTCTTCAAAAATCACTGCTCAACCCAGCACCTCACCACCTAAAGGATGCAGAGGCTGCTTAAACATCAACAGGGACAGAAGAGGCTTGACATTCTGTTTCAAAGGGAGGTTTTGGGTGGTCCTGCCTTTCCCTACAAGTGAGTTATGACTTACTACTAGCACATAATGATGCTCTCCTGCAAAGTTAACACTTTTCTTACTGTTCCTCCACCCATGCCCACTGTATCACCACTATTTTTCATAGCGAGAACATCCTTCAGACTATATTTCTATTTTCTCATATAAAATTGTAAGAGTAACTGATGACTGGAACCTAATAGTTTCTAGTGGAATAATTCAGAAAGATTGGGTTTTCCAGTCTTGCAGAAGTGGTTAAGAACATTAAAAAGGTCTGTTGGCCTAACTTCTTCCTGGTAGAAAACAGTGCATTTTGTGATCCTTTCATGTTGCTCTCTCAAACCTGAGCAGAGGAGTCTGGGAGTCTCTCAGAAGATTCTGAAAAATGATGGGCAACTCATCATGCAGCTATACAAAAGAAACACACACCTTGAAAAAATCCAGCAAAAGAAAGGAAGGCCAAAGAAACCAGCAAAGTAGATGGATACAAAACAACCTACAAAAGTTGAAAGTTTGGTTTTAGCTCTTGGCCATGGTACTGAGGACTGCAAAAGTCTAGGGGGGGAAAAAATTGCCTGCAGAACATATTTCCTATTGAAAAAAACTGAAATCCTTAAGTTTTATGAAAATCTGTTAATGACATCTGCACACTGGTACCAGAAACAGCTGTAGCAACTGGCAATTGCAGAAAGCCAGGTGTGTCCACAAAACTATTAAGAAGGCTGAAGCAAACCTCAAATAATGTCTATTTAGTGACTTTTAGCAGTATGGTCACTTGCCCTCTGTCTTCTTTTTTCATGACAGCTGAGGCTTTCTGTGTAACAATTTCATTTCAGTCAAAGGTGAGATAAATGGTAAAACTTGCCAATACAGAAGTTACCAGATTTCAGACAGCAAAAAAAAATTGAATTATTTGTTCAAAGTTACTTTAAATCATGAAAATCGTCACAAAACCCCTACCTTCTCCAGAAACACAGATTGATACACTTTTCATATTCTGAACAAGCTTTCTTTTTTCTTAGCAAACCTCAGCTCCTTTTTAGTTCTTAGTAACTTCTAAAAGTCTATTTCATGGAATGTGTAAATTTTGCAACTTCTGCGTTAAGTAAAATATCAACCAGTACATGAAAGGTACATGGTCATAATTCTTTCTTTTCCTCCCTATATCTTGAGCTAGACCTAAAATAAAACTTTCACTTAGTAATTATGAAGTCCTTACACTGATTATAGAGTGAGAGAACCAAGCAGTACAGGACAGTGCACAAGAATTTTCAACACATGGAGCAGATTCTTGGCTGAACATAGAACTTACCTGTTAATTCAGTTTGTCACATCCCTTAAAATTAACTCTTCTCAGAAACTGGTTCTGTACTTCTAATAACAGCCTGTTAGCTTTCCTTATAAGAGCTCCTTAACCACTTTCAGACACTGTCCCACCAGAAAAAACGTGTTTCTTACTTATATGGTACTTTTGCAGCCGAGTGCACACACCTTGCAACCCACTGCTCCTGCTGGCAGGGATTCACACACATTGGTATTTTGGGGACAAGTGAACTATCAGTGATGCGTTATGCTGGATGACCTCCCGAAATGGTGTTAGCAATAATCCATCAAAAGTAAAAAATCTTTTCTAAGTGCTGCAGCTGTCTACCAGTCCACACAGAATTAAAGTTTCCTTACAAGGTAAGTTCCCATATGCTTACAGAAGAACTTTCAGTTATTTCACCTTCAAATCATCTCCAAATACTTCCCCTACATTAATACACAAAAATTCAGCAAAGCAATAACAGTCATTCCATCTCGGTTTCCCTTTGAACAATGGGTTTTACATTTAACAAAAGACTAGACTCTGAAAATAAAAACTTTTGATTCAATTTTACACTCTAGCTCATCTATAAAATGTCGTAATTTCTAGGGGACCAGTAAAGTCCATTATCAAAATTCATGCTAATTTTCTGTGAAAAACAATAAGGAAAAACTAAAAATACTATGAGTGCTTCATATTATATTAAAAGCAACATTACTGTAATTAAAACACAGATGCTACAGTATATTAGATTAGCTATTCTGGACGTTCATTATCTAACAAGGAAGTGACTAGAATTTATATTTTAGCTAAAATACAAGTTTCCTACCTTTCAATTATGAAACGTAAGAATTATGAAACATAAAGGCCAGCAATGCTACCTAAACAAATTAACTCCCTCCAGTAAGGGATGCAAACTTCTGTGATTAAACCAATGCGCACAACAGTGAGCTCCACTTGAACGTACAGGTTATTCTGAGGTCGTGCAGCGCACAGAATTGCTCTGCAGCTGAGATTATTACAGTGAGATTCAGACACACCAGAGCCACAGACAGGGACCAGGTTGGAGACTCCCATGCACAGGAATAACAGCTGGACAGTCACCTCCGTCCCGCAGCTCACACTCATGGCTGCTCCAAAGAGGCTCACAGCTTTCCCTTGCTCTAATTATTCATTCCCATAGCCCAGCCAGAAGTAGACCAAGTTTGAGTAGCCTATGTAATTCTAGGACCTTAGATCCACCAACTACATACCCTCCAGTACCCCCAAAGAAACCCTTACAAATCTCTGTGCTTCGAAGTAGAAAAGCCAGCACACAAACACAAATAGGAGCCTCAGTCATTAAAAAGACAAGGAAGACTGTTGGAAAGAAGTACTTGAATGAATACAGAGGAGAATCTGCATGAAAGGAATCGTAAAAAAGGAAAACAAAATTAATTTCAATTCACTACAGCAGTGGTGAATCTTCCTCTAGCTGACTGTGGAACACACAACCCCCAAAAAGTTAATATCTCACTTCCACAACACAGGCAGAAATTTAAGCACCTCTGACTGAGATTTGACATAAACTGACAGCTAATTGGAATCTGTCTCATACTTGATGATAACGAGGGACGGCAATTGCTTACCACTTCTCACAGATTTAAGCACCCCATGCACCTCTCATGATCCATGATCAGGCCCCAGAAATCTATTCAAGTTGATGCATGTGGGTCCCTAGAGTTGGAGGGAAAGGGGACCCCCTCCTTCTCCCACCAGCATCAGCCAGAGATTCTTACTCAAATGACTTCTATGTTTCAGGAAGCTGATCCCGTAATTCACACCTCAAAGTGAACTTCAGACCATTGATCTAATAAGCAAGTTAATTAAAAACAGAAGATTTACATGTTTGGACCAAGCAGACCAAATATGAATTTGGATAAACAAATCAGGCAATGGTACAACTTTTTCTTTTTTTTCCCCTCATCAGCCTCTTTGTTTGAGAAAACTCTGCTCTTCTAGGTAACAGGTAACCAACAACTGATGCTGAAAGTACACTATTCTTATGCGAAACTCATGACTAAGTCTCAGATCCTGAGAATTTTTCCTGTTACAGCGACCAGCAACCAACAGAAATTGAAAGAGAGACTGCTTCCTGTAAGAACCAAAATTTTTATAAAAATCTTGGTCCTAACTAGCATACTTCAATTCTTTAATAAAGCAAAAGATTCCATAAATTAATGATCACTTTTCTCTATTTTAACTTTACAAAAATTTTGAGACAACAATATGTAATATTAAATTACATGTCAGGGAACAGTTGCAGCTGAAAGTCTCAAGTTAGCTTAAAAAATTTAACTTTTTTTGTAATAATTGTAACTTAAGAACACACTCCCACAAATACTCCGCAACTCTTACAGTAAAACACGTAAGAGCAATAATTCAGTGTTGTAAAAATCAGACACTCCAGGAAAATAGTATAACATTAGAAATCTGTGTAAAGCTTTGCCTAAGGAAGTAAAAACAGAGCTCAAAAATGTATTTTTCACAATCCCTTTTGGTGACAAAGACACACAACTAATATACCGAGAAATTATCCATTTCATAGATTTGACTTTCTAGTAATGCTAAAACGAACACATTAAGCCCTGTAACATCTTATTTTAGCAGGCCCTAGAAGCCCACACGTATTTTTAACATTCGTACTGTGCACTCCTGGCTCTCCTATTCCCAGGACGTTTATGGAGGACTGCTGTCAATAATTGCTGCTGTCCTGCTCTCAGCTAATTACTTTCTTACCCTCAAGTGGAGTTCAGAAATGTGCAATCTCCTGAAAAACAAGCTTTGTTGCCACATAGAAAACATACCTTTGAAGATTTTTTTGGTGCTGGTTGATAAATAATTTATTTTAGTCAGGTTGATTTCTACACTTCAGATCTTAGAAGGTTGCTCTTCAGAATCCTCTGCTCTCCACACCTGTTAAATGGTGTATCAACGTTGCTTTCTGTAAACCTCTGACAAGAAAATAAACCTAAAATAGCACTGAGGAATTCTGAAAAAAAACCCTCAAGCTTTAAATATCGTACTCTGTGGAAGTACTAACAGCTTAGGGACTTACTCCTGCATGTCTCAACCAGCTGACAATATTTTTTGTTTTAATTACACACTCCAATATTTGTATTATTATGCAAATCTCTGTTTGGTCATATGAAAAACATACAAGCAAAACACAAGTGTGTATAGAGATATGTATTTTTCTGTGGTCAAACATTAAGTTCTACGCTACACACATTTGTAATCATAGAATCACAGAATCATTATGGTTGGAAAAGACCTCAAGGATCATCAAGTCCAACCGTCAACCCACACCACCTAACTCACTAAACTATGTCCCTAAGCACTACATCTACGCATTTCCTGAACGCCTCCAGGGATGGTGAC